>SJYQ01024822.1:0-68682 GCA_006410935.1 Redunca redunca | reverse complement strand
GGCAAGAATACTGGAGTGGGTTGCCATTTCCTTCTCCAATGCATGGAAGTGAAAAGTGAAAGTGAAGTCATTCAGTCATGCCTGACTCTTAGCGACCCCATGGACTGCAGCCTACCAGGCTCCTACCCATGGGATTTTCCAGGCAAGAGTACTGGAGTGGGGTGCCATTGCCTTAGAGGCCTACCATATTCTTTTTTAGCAGCTCTGGTAACACAGTAAGTTTCTTTTGCAGTAAACTGCCCCAGTTCCTTTTTGATGGAAACAATCCTGATTATTTAGTCTCACCCAAAGGGGGAAGGAAAAATAATGGAGTATTAGGGACACTGAAGGGGTCAGAAATTAAAAGCTAGGGCAATTAGAAAGAGGGAGAACCAGTCAGGAGATCCTCTGAAGTCCAGGTGAGAACCCCCCATCCAACTCCATATATACAAACAGAATTCTCAGGGGGTGAATGTGGGCTCGCCCTTGATTTGTTAAAAAGGGTTAAATTATCTAGACCAAAGGCACAATGTCAGATTTTTTCTACTCACACCCACCCCCTCGATTCTAAATGAATTTAAATCTTTAGACCTCTTTAGTAAATAATTGACAAAACATTTTACGGTGTCCAATGTCAGAGCAAAGGTTTTGTAGCTTAGCCCTCTGGGCTTCCCTGATAGCTCAGTTGGTAAAGGAACCGCCTGCAATGTAGGAGACCAGGGTTCCATTCCTGGGTTGAGAAGATCCCCTGGAGAAGGGATAGGCTACCCACTCCAGTATTCTTGGGCTTCCCTTGTGGCTCAGCTGGTAAAGAATCTGCCTGCAATGTGGGAGACCTGGGTTTGATCCCTGGGTTGGGAAGATCCCCTGGAGAAGGAAAAGGCAATGCATCCCAGTATTCTGGCCTAGAGAATTCCATGGACAGTCCATGCGTTTGGGACTGCAGAGATGGACACGACTGTGAGAAAATTAGATTAAAAAGTGATTCTTTGGGGCTTCCCTGGTGGCTCAGTGGTAAAGAATCTGCCCGCCAATGCAGGAGGCACAGGTTCGATCCCTGATGCAGGAAGATCCCGCATACAGAATAGCTAGCCATGTACACCACAACTATTGTGCTCTAGAGCCCAGGAACCACGGTTACTGAGCCCACGTACAGCAATGACTGAAGCCCTCACGTCCTGTAGCCTGTGCTCCCCAACAAGGGAAGACACCACAATGAGAAGCCAGCAACAGCTAGAGAGTAGCCCTCCAACAGCCACAGCTCGAGAAACGCCCTCGCGGCAATGAACACCAGCACAGCCAAAAAAAAAGAATCAAATGAAAGTGAACGTTTATTTAGACGAGGAACAATACACTGCATAAAAAAATTATTTTAAGCCATATACACTACAAACTAAAAAAGTCATTTTTAAACCAATAAACTCTATAATCTTCTAGAATAGATTTTTCTATATGTTTAGCTCCATAGTCTTTGATTGTCTTTTCGTATGACAGTTTTGTAATATCTTCTATAAAGAGTATAAAAGTAGACCGGTCTTCCTCTGGCATTTGATTTTATTTTTCTGGCTGGCTGGGTCTTCCGTGCTGCACAGGGGCTTTCTCTAGCTGCCGCGAGTCGGGGCTGCTCTCTGTTGCAGTGCGCGGGCTTCTCACTGGGGTGGCTCTTGCTGTTGCTGAGCGCAGGCTCTAGGCGCCGCCGGGGCTGCAGTGGGCGCAGCACGCAGGCTCAGGAGCTGTGACTCGCGGGCTCTGGAGCATGGGCTCAGTATTTCTGACGCTCGGACTTAGTTGCTCCACAGCGTGTAGAATCTTCCTGGACCGGAAATCGACCTGTTCCCTGCCTCGGCGGGTGAACTGTCGTCTACTCTGCCAGCAGGGAGCCCTCACTCTGGCATTTTCAATAAAAAGTAGTTTTATGCATGATAGTTTAGGAAAGTCTATTTCACAACGTACTGGTAAAATCGGTGACAATTTTAGATTGGTGTCAAATTTAGGGAAACTTCTATCAAGTTTCTTACATATATAAGCACTAAAACTTTGTAGACTTAATATTGAATTATTTAATATATTCTTGGCCAAGAGAGAACAATCATTTTGGTAGATATATTAGTTATCTATTGCTATATATGTTATCCCTAAATTTACTGACTTAAAACAACAAACATTTATCACCCCATGGCTTCTGCGGGTCAGGAATTCAGGAGCAGTTTAGCTGGGTGGTTCTGGCTCAGGTTTTCTCATAAAGCGGTGATCGGTTTGTCAGCCATCTCTACAAGTCATCTGAAGACTTGACTGAGGCTAGAGGATCCACTTCAAAATTCTCTCATGTAACTGTTAACAGGGGACCTCAGTTTCTTACCCTGTGGACCTCTCCACCAGGCAGCTCATCTTATGGGCTTCTGGCTCCTTCCTGAGGGGGAGAGAAAGAAGGCGAGAAAGAGGGAGACTGAGACGGGAGGTGTAAGCTGCAATGGGTTTCCTGACCTAGCCTTGGAAGTGACATGCCGCCACCTCTTCTGTATTCTATTGACCAACACTGACATAACGTGGGAGGGGAGTGGGGCATGAGTAACAGGAGACAGAGCTTATTATCTCGAATGCTTGCTATTGTATCATGTGTTAATGATCCTCCATTAGAAATTTTTCACGTATGATGATCGGAAGATTTTTCCAAAAATTAACTTCTGATTACATAACTTTCAAACCTGTCTCTCCTTCACAATCTACATGCCACTTATATCAAGATGTGACCTCTGGTCCTGCAACTATGGGCCATAACGCCAAACGTTACATAGCAGAGTCTACATAGCAGGTAATGGAGATATTCCTGAAAGCCATTTCTACATTTACATGTGCGGCAATGACTCTAATGAAAATGACTGTATCCCACATAAATACAGCTCAAAATATTTGTATCCCAACTCAACTTTCTCTTAGCAGGTCCCAGAAATGTCTAACAGGGGGAAGGTATTGGAGAGAGAGTCTCAGTGAAAGGATACAGGGATCTTAATCCTTTCTATGACAATGCTTTACTTATAGCATTTTATAATGACTGTATGAGCACATTGCTAAGGCCTTGCCCAGAGTCTTGAAAAGGGGTTGTGCAAGGAAGTGGTCCTGAAGGTTAAAGTTGGTTAACTTCATGGTAAATCCTCCTTTCTTGGCATAGTGTTAGGATGTGTTGACTGTGGTGTCATACGATCAGGATTTAAATCCTGGCCTGTCCCTCCCCTGAAGCTCTAATCAACTCTGTAGGCTCTACAAGTCGGCAAAAGCCCTCTGTTTGTACTTCCCACATTAGAGAATAAAGTGGGAGAGGAACTACCATATAAGCGGTTCTGATCACCACTATCCATCATCCTTGCTCTTTTTCTTCCTGCCTTTGAGTCACAACCATCTGACCTGAGTGAGGAAAGAAGAATCAGCAGAGTCTCCTAGCCTGAAGCCTTGATAAGTGTCACAAATATCTGCTAACTGCGATGGATAAATTTCAAACCTCTTGCTCTAGCTGCAAGACCAGAGCTGCTATCACTGAAATCAACCTTTCTAGGACTGCCTTCCCCTCTTCACTCCCAGTGCTTTCTTGTTTCCACATACAGAACTTTTTCCTTGGAATTTATTTTTGGAATGGGATAACTGTAGTTTTGTTGGGTGATGGGTTAATTAAGAAAAGGCAGATTAGGCTCTCATTCCCATTTCAGTCAGTTCAGTTCAGTTCAGTCGCTCAGTCGTGTCCGACTCTTTGCGACCCCATGAATCGCAGAACGCCAGGCCTCCCTGTCCATCACCAACTCCTGGAGTTCACTCAGATTCACGTCCATCGAGTCCGTGATGCCATCCAGCCATCTCATTCTCTGTCGTCCCCTTCTCCTCCTGCCCCCAATCCCTCCCAGCATCAGAGTCTTTTCCAATGAGTCAGCTCTTCGCATGAGGTGGCCAAAGTATTGGAGTTGCAGCTTTAGCATCAGTCCTTCCAAAGAACACCCAGGACTGGTCTTTAGGATGGATTGGTTGGACCTCCTTGCAGTCCAAGGTACCCTCAAGGGTATTCTCCAGCACCACAGTTCAAAAGCATCAATTCTTCAGCGCTCAGCTTTCTTCACAGTCCAACTCTCACATCCGTACATGACTACTGGAAAAACCATAGCCTTGACTAGACAGACCTTTGTTGGCAAAGTAATGTCTCTGCTTTTGAATATGCTGTCTAGCTTAGTCATAACTTTCCCTCCAAGGAGTAAGCGTCTTTTAATTTCATGGCTGCAATCACCATCTGCAGTGATTTTGGAGCCCAAAAAATAAAGTCTGACACTGTTTCCACTGTTTCCCCATCTATTTCCCATGAAGTGATGGGATCCCATTTATCTTATACTAAATATTCTACGTTTAGGTTGCTATGCTAGGCATTGTGGGGAATCCCAAGTAGGCATAAAATTTCCACGTGGAACTTTTCCAGGAAACATGAGAAATGTAAAGATAAATAATTGCCATGTAGTGTACACCAAGTGTCCAGCTACAGTTTAGACTTGGGTTTATAAACTCAAATGTTTACATGAGTCAGGCACAAGTGTGTATGAGAATGGTGAGCCAGGTATAAAAACAAAACTTGAGAATGCACACCCTAGCTGAAGGGCCCACTTTACATTCAACTCCAGTCCAGACTTGCCAGGAGAGAAGGCCTGATTTTTCAAAAGAAGACAGAAATTCAGATTTTTATGTGAAAACTTCTGATTACACTACTTAAAATGAAACAAACAAAAAAATCACTTCATGGCCTGGCTTGTCACTCTAGTTCTAGGAGAATTAGAAAGGAAGAGGGGATCATTGAAAAGTGTAGTGTTCCAGGAAATACTTTCTGGAGGTATAAGCTGACCTTTAATTAGGACAGAGCAAGAGGTAAGTGAAGACATTGTTAGGGGGATCTGTGAAGGAGCTAGGAGCTAGGAGAGAAATTCAGCTGGGGAAGTCTACAGATTATAGGGAAAGACAGCACTGTACATAGCAAGATTATGGAGGGCCTTGAATGTTGGGAAGACATTTCAATAATATTCCTTGGATCACAGGAATTCCTTGATAGCTTTGAAACAGGGACAACAAAGCAGAGGATGTGATGTTTGCAGACTTGTGTTTCATAAAGCCTAAACTAGAGGTAATGTTCAGCAGGAGTAATGGCTACTGCTGCTAAGTCGCTTCAGTCGTGTCAGACTCTGTGCGACCCCATAGACGGCAGCCCACTAGGCTCCCCCGTCCCTGGGATTCTCCAGGCAAGAACATTGGAGTGGGTTGCTATTTCCTTCTCCAATGCATGAAAGTGAAAAGTGAAAATGAAGTCACTCAGTCGTGCCCAACTCTTATCGACCCCATGGACTGCAGCCCACCAGGCTCCTCCATCCATGGGATTTTCCAGGCTAGAGTACTGGAGTACTGGAGTGGATATTCCCATTGTAAGAGTCAATGGGAATATCAAGGAGTGGTCCCGTATTGATCTTACCCATGACCACCTCTTGTCTGTTGTATTAAAAAAAAAATTATTGAACTATAGTTGATTTACAATGTTGTTTTCATTTCTAGAGTACAGCAAAGAGTTTGCTTATACATATACATACGTACTCTTTCTCATGTTCTTCTCCACTGCAGTTTATTATATGATAGAGATATAGTTCCCTGTGCTGTGCAGTGGGACCTTGTTGTTTACCCATTTTATATGTAGTAGTCTGTATCTGCTAATCTGAAATTGCTAATTTACCCCTCCTCTACCCTTTTTTCTCTTTGGTAACTGTAAGTTTGTTTTTTATGTCTGTGAGTTTGCTTCTATTTCATAAATAATTTCATTTGTGTCGTATTTTAGATTCCATATATGAGTGATATCATATGGCGTTTGTCTTTCTTTTTCGTAACTTGTTTCACTTCAGTGTGATAATCTCTAGTTTCATCCATGTTGCTGCAAATGGTATTATTTCATTCTTTTTTTATGGTTGAGTAGTATTCCAACACACACACACACACATACACACACACAATCTTTTTGATCCACTCGTCTGTCAATAGACATTTAAGATGTTTTCATGTCTTGGCTATTGTAAATAGTACTGCTATGAACATTGGGGGTCCATGTATTTTTTCAAATTATAGTTTTCTCCAGATATATGCCCAGCAGTGGGATTGCTGGATCATACGGCAATTCTATTTTAAGTTTTTTAATGACCCTGCATGCTGTTTTCCATAGTGGCTGCGACTTAAATTCTCAACAACAGTGTAGAAGAGTTCCCTTTCCTCCACATCTTCACCAGATTTGGTTATTTGTGGACTTCTTAATGATAGCCATTCTGACCAGTGTGATTTAGTCTGAGTAGAAATTACACTCACTGTAGTTTTGATTTGCATTTCTCCAATAATTAGAGATGTTAAGCAACTCCTGGTGTGCCTATTGCTTCCTAGTGGTAAAGTGGTGCTAGTAGTAGGGAACCCACCTGCCAATGCCAGAGACATAGGAGATATGAGTTCAGTCCCTGGGTCGGGAGGGCCCCCTGGAGAAGGGCGTGGCGATTCACCTTGGTATTCTTGCCTGGAGAATCCCATGGACAGAGGAGCCTGGCAGGCTACAGTCCCTAGGGTTGCAAAGAGTCAGACATGACTAAAGTGACGCAGCACTTAGTAATGGGCCTATTGGTCATTTGTATGTCTTCTTTGGGTAAATGTCTGTTTTGGTTTTCTGCACACTTTTCAATTGGGCGTTTGCTTTTTCGTTATTGAGTTGTATGAGTTGTTTGTATGTTTTGGGAGTTAAGCCGTTATCACTGGCATCATTTGCAAATACTTTCTCCCAGTCTATATGTTGTCTTTTTGTTTTGTTTATGGTTTCCCTTGCTGTGCAAAAACTTACAAGTTTGATTAGTTTTTTACTTTTGCCTTTATTTCTTTCCTTGGGAGACTGACTAAGAAAACATTGATATGATTTATGTCAGAATGTTTTGCCTATGGCCTCTTCTAGGAGTTTCATGGTATCATGTCTTTAAGCCATTTTGGGTTTATTTTTGTGTATGGTGTGAGGGTATGTTCCCACTTCATTGATTCCCATGCAACTGTCCAACTTTGCAAACACTGCTTGCTGAAGAGACTGTCTTCTCTCCACTGTATACCCTTGCCTCCTCTGTAGATTACTTGACTGCAGGTGTGTGGCTTTATTTCTGGGCTCTCATCCTGCTCCTTTAATCCATATGTCTGGTTCTGTGTCAATACCACACTGCTTTGATTACCGAGCTCTGCACTATTGTCTGAGGTCCATAAGGTTTCTGCCTCCAGTTTTGTTCTTCTTCAGGATTGCTTTGGCACTTCTGGGTGTTTCTTGGTTCCATATAAATTTTAGGATTATTGGTTCTAGTTCTGTGAAAAATGTCAAGGGTAATTTGACAGGGATATCACTTAATCTGTAGATTGCCTTCAGCAGAATGGCTATTTAATGATATTAATTTTTCCAACCTAAGTTATGTCTTATATTTTTAATTTGTCCCTCTCTAAGTTGTTCCCCTCCAGTACTCTTGTCTAGAAACTCCCATGGATAGAGGATCTTGGTGGACTACAGGCAGTCATTGGGTTGCGAAAGAGTTGGCAACTAAAGAACAAGAGCAAGTTGTCCCCCAAAGCCTAATAATATACACGTTCTATATTCTGAAAAGGCTGGAGTGGGGGTGTAAGGGAATATTATGCTCAATTCCTTGCTTCCCTCTGGCACACCTGTTTTATCATTGTATCTTCAATACCCAATTCCCTGACTCCTTTTTCTCATCTCATATACTCTTCAATATACTTAATTTGGATATATATCTGCATGGCTTCTCTGAAATTACTGTGACAGGGTCATTAGTTTTAAATTGAATGAATTTCTTTCAGTGTTTATTTTTCTTCTTATTAGAAATCAGCATTTAGTGAGTTTATTATATATCAGGCACTGTGCTAACAGTTTTATATACATTATCCAATTTAATCACAAAGTTTTGCCAAGAGAACACACTGGTTGTAGCAAACACCCACTTCCAACAACACAAGAGACTGCTCTACACATGGACATCACCAGATGGTCAGCACCGAAATCATATTGATTATATTCTTTGCAGCCAAAGATAGAGAAGTTCTATACAGTCAGCAAAAACAAGACTGGGAGCTGACTGTGGCTCAGATCATGAACTCCTTACTGCCAAATTCAGACTTACATTGAAGAAAATAGGGGAAACCATTAAGCCATTCAGGTATGACTTAAGTCAAATTCCTTACGATTATACAGTGGAAGTGACAAATAGATTCAAGGGATTAGATCTGATAGAGTGCCTGAAGAACTATGGATGGAGATTTGTGACATTGTACAGGAGGCAGTGATCAAGACCATCCCCAAGAAAAAGAAATGCAAAAAAAAAAAAAAAGTTATCTGAGGAGGCCTTACAAATAGCTGAGAAAAGAAGAGAAGTGAAAGGCAAAGGAAAAGAGGAAAGATATACCCATTTGAATGCAGAGTTCCAAAGAATAGCAAGGAGAGACAAGAAAGCCTTCCTCAATGATCAGTGCAAAGAAATAAAAGAAAACAATAGAATGGGAAAGACTAGAGATCTCTTCAAGAAAATTAGAGATACCAAGGGAACATTTCATGCAAAGATGGGCACAATAAATTAGGACAGAAATGTTAGGGACCTAACAGAAGCAGAAGATATTAAGAAGAGGTGGCAAGAATACACAGAAGAACTATACAAAAGATATTAATGACTTGGATAGCCACAATAGTGGTTGTACAGAACGAGACATTCTGGAATTCGAAGTCAAGTGGACCTTAGGACAAATCACTACAAAGCTAGTGGGGGTGATGGAATTCCAGCTGAGCCATTGGAAATCCTAAAAGTTGATGCTATTAAAGCACTGCACTCAATATGTCAGCAAATCTGGAAAACTCAGCAGTGGCCACAGTACTGGAAAAGTCAGTTTTCATTCCAGTCCCAAAGAAGGGCAATGTCAAAGAATTTCAAACTATTGTACAATTGCACTCATTTCACACACTAGCAAAGTCATACTCAAAATACTTCAGCATGGGCTTCAGCAGTATGTGAACTAAGAACTTCCAGATGTACAAGCTGGATTTAGAAGAGGCAGAGGATCCAGAGATCAAATCGCCAACATCTGTTTATAGAAAATCAAGATTTATATTCTAGAAAAAGCAAGAGAATTCCAGAAAAACATCTACTTCAATTTCATTGACCAAAGCCTTTGACTATGTGGATCACGACAAACTGTGGAAAATTCTTCAAGAGATGGGAATACCAGACCACCTGACCTGCCTCCTGAGAAACCTGTATGCAGGTCAAGAAGCAACAGTTAGAACCAGACATGGAACAATGGACTGGTTCACAATTGGAAAAGGAGTACATCAAGGCTGTATATTGTCACCCTGCTTATTTAACTCATATGCAGGGTACATCATGAGAAATGCCAGGTTGGATGAAGCACAAGCTGGAATGGAGATTGCAGGGAGAAATATCAATAACCTCAGAAATGCAGATGACGCCACCCTAATGGCAGAAAGTGAAGAGGAACTAGCCTCTTGATGAAGGTGAAAGAGGAGAATGAAAAAGCTGGCTTAAACCTCGACATTCAGAAAACTAAGATCATGGCATCCAGTTCCATCACTTCATAGCAAATAGATGGGGAAACAATGGAAACAGTGACAGACTTTATTTTCTTGGGCTCCAAAATCACTGTGGACAGTGACTGCAGCCATGAAATTAAAAAACACTTGCTCCTTGGAAGAAAAGCTATGACAAATCTAGACAGCATATTAAAAAGCGGAGACTTTACTTTGCCAACAAAGGTCCATCTTGGTCAACGCTATGGTTTTTCTGGTGGTCAAGTATAGATGTGAGAGTTGGACCATAAAGAAGGCTGAGCACTGAAGAATTGACGCTTTCAAACTGTGTTGTTGGAGAAGACCCTTCAGAGTCCCTTGGACTGCAAGATCAAACCACTCAATCCTAAAGGAAATCAACCCCGAATATTCATTGGAAGGACTGATGCTGAAGCTGAAACTCCAGTACTTTGGCCACCTGATGGGAAGAACTGACTCACTGGAAAAGACCCTGATGCTGGGAAAGATTGACGGCAGGAGAAGAAGGGGATGACAGGAGATGAGATAGTTGGATGGAACCACCAACTCAATGAACATGAGTTTGAACAAACTCCGGGTGATGGTGAAGGACAGGGAAACCTAGCGTGCTGCAGTCCGTGGGGTCGCAAAGAATCAGACACGAATAAGCACCTGAATAACAAAAACAAATGACTCTATTAGGTAAGTAATATTATTCATCTTTTTTTTGCAAATGCTTATAAAGTTTGGTGTGTGTCCAAGGTGTCATTGCTGGTAATTGGCAAAGCTAGGATTTACACCTGGGTCTGTCCATCTCCTAATCATTATGCAATCATTTGGCCTCACTCACCATTTTCTCTTTCTTTAAACTCCTCCTGCCCTGGTTTAAAGGACAAAGTGAAGTGAAGAAGAAGTGAAGTAGCTCAGTCGTGTCCGACTCTTTGCGACCCCGTGGACTGTAGCCCACCAGGCTCCTCTGTCCATGGGATTCTCCAGGCAAGAATAGTGGAGTGGGTTGCCATTTCCTTCTCCAGGGGATGTTCCCGACCCAGGGATTGAACCTAGCTCTCCCGCATTGCGGGCAAATGCAGGCAGACGCTTTAACCTCTGAGCCTCCAGGGAGAACACTAAAGGACAAAATCTTACCTCAATTTCTTTCCAAATTCCCTGGCTGCCTGGTTTCTAGTTCCTTTGTAGGTTTCTTCGCTATCTCCCGTTTAGTTGTTGATATTCCATAGGATTCAGTCCTCAGCTCCCATCTTTTCTCACTCTGCATTGTCTCCATGGGTCATTTCATTCATTTCCTTGGCTTTGACTATGAATTGATTAGATGTGGTGACTCTGAGATTTTATCTCTGACCCCGATCTCTCTCTAATTGGCTTTAGGAATCTTTGATTAGATGTTACAGAGGCGCTTTAAATTCCAAACAAAAACTGAAATCATCTTCATGTCTCCAACATCTATTCTTCCTCTTGAAGTCTTTGTCTTAGTGGATGGTGCCACTCACCATCCACCTAGTTACTGAAGTCAGAAATCTGGAAATCAATGAAGACTTTTCTCTTTTCTCACCTCCCATATTCAAATACTTAGGAAATCCTATCAACTTAACCTCCTCAATCTCTCTGTCTCTCTCTTAAAATGTGGCTGCATTGGCTCTTAATCGCTGGGCACAGGCTCTTTGTTTTCACGTGTGGGCTTCTCTTCAGTTATGGAACGCAGGCTCAATAATTGCCTGCAACGCGTGGGATCTTAGTTCCCCGACCAGGGATGGAATCTGCCTCCCCTCCATTGGAAGGTGGCTTCTTAACCACTGGACCACCAAGAAAATCTCTTAAATATCTCTTAAAAAAATTTTTTTTTTTTGTTTAGCTATGTTGGGTCTTAGTTTTGGCTCACGGGCTTTCCCCATGGCACATGGAATCTTAGTACCCCAACCTGGGATCGAACCCACATCCCCTGCATTGGAAGGCGGATTCTTAACCACTGGGCCACCAGAGACGTTCCCCTGATTGAATCTTCCTTTTTCTTTTCCATTCCCATTGCTTCTGCTTAGTTTGAGCCTTTGTCACTTACTGCTCATTTTCCAGATTGCTGCCACAGCCTCTTTATTGCTTTTACTACCTCCCCGTCTTCCCTGGTGGCTCAGATGGTAAAGCATCTGCCTGCAATGCGGGAGACCCGGGTTCGATACCTGGGTTGGGAAGATCTCCTGGAGAAGGAAATGGCAACCCACTCCAGTACTCTTACCTGGAGAATCCCATGGATGGAGGAGCCCGGTAGTCTACAGTCCATGGGGTCACAAAGAGTTGGACACGACTGAGTGACTTCACTTTCACCTCCCTGTCTTTCCCGCTCTTTAGTCTCTCTTCCAAACAGAATCTCTCCTCACCACAGAATTTCTCTTTCCAAACTGCAACTATAATCTAAATAACACACACACTTGCTTATGCACAGAAAATTCTCTGGAGGAAGGTATTCATGATGGTTAATTGAAGAGAAAGGAGCTGGATGTCCTGAGATGGAACGGAGACATGTTTTGTATTTTTGTGTACTGATTCAAATGTTATTTTACTATACATATATATCACTTTTATTATACAAAAACTGTTTTTAAAACATGACTTCTCTATACTTTGATCCAGAAAGTCCACATCTAGTTTGTCCTGTACTTGCATGTGAGCAAAGATGACATATGTATGTAGATATGATATAACCTGCATGTGTGGTCAGTCACTCAGTCATGTCCAACTGGCTCTTTGCGACCCCATGGACTGTAGCCTGCCAGGTGTTTCTGTCCATGGGAATTTCCAGGCAAGAATACTGGAATGGGTTGCCATTTCCTCTTTCAGGGTATCTTCCCAACCTAGGGATCGAACCCATGTCTCCTGCATCTCCTGCATTGGCAGGTGAATGTTTTACCACTGTGCCACTGGGAAGCCCCGATGATATAGCTTAATTGCCTATAAATACTATAATCAGTTCAATTCAGTCGTTCAGTCATGTCTCTTTGCAACCCCATGGACTGCAGCACCCCAGGTTTCCCTGTCCATCATCAACTCCCAGACCTTGTTCAGACTCATGTCTATCAGGTAGGTGATGCCATCCAACCATCTCATCCTCTGTCTTCCCCTTTTCCTCTTGCTTTCAATCTTTTTCAGCATCAGGGTCTTTCCAAAGAGTCAGCTCTTCCCATCAGGTGGCCAAAGTACTGGAGTTTCAGCTTCAGCACCAGTCCTTCTGATGAATGTTCAGGGTTGGTCTCCTTTAGGATGGACTGGTTGCATCTCCTTGCAGTCCAGGGGACTCTCAAGAGTCTTCTCTAACACCACAGTTCAAAAGCATTCATTCTCTGGCACTCAGTTCTCTTTATGGTCCAACTATCACATCCATACATGACTATGGAAAAACCATAGCTTTGACTAGATGGACCTTTTCAGCAAAGTCATGTCTCTGCTTTTTAATATTCTGTCTAGGTTTGTCATAGCTTTTCTTCCAAGGAGCAAGCATCTTTTACTTTCATGGTTGCAGTCACCATCTGCAATGATTTTGGAGCCCAAGAAAATAAAGTCTCTCACTGTTTCCAAATGGCCACATACAAAAATAGCATAACTATACTATGAAGTTCTATGCTGTCATGAAGAAGAATGATGTGCTTTGTACTCTGTACCTCTGTGTATTAATGTACACGAACATGCAAAACATCATTACAGCATATTAAAAAGCAGAGATATTACTTGGAAGAAAAGCTATGACCAACATAGACAGCATATTAAAAAGCAGAGACATTACTTTGCTGACAAAGGTCCATCTAGTCAAAGCTATGGTTTTTCCAGTAGTCACGTATGGGTGTGAAAGTTGGAGTATAAAGCAAGCTGAGTGCTGAAGAATTGATGTTTTTGAGACTGTGGTGTTGGAGAAGACTCTTGAGAGTCCCTTGGACTGCAAGGAAATCAAACTAGTCAATTCTAAAGGAAATAAGTTCTGAATATTCATTGGAAGGACTGATGCTGAAGCTGAAACTCCAATACTTTGGCCACCTGTTGAGAAGAACTGACTCACTGGAAAAGAACCTGATGCTGGGCAAGACTGAAGGTGGGAGAAGGGGATGACAGAGGATGAGATGGTTGCATGGCATCACTGATTTGGCAGGCTACAGTCCATAGGGTTGGCAAAGAGCCAGACACAACTGAAGCAACTTAGAAAGCACACATATTTAAACTTTACTTGCTGCTTTTAGGATAAATTCAAAGCTTCTAATATAAGCTTCTAATAACAATATCAGTTATTATTAAAAATCTTACTCCTGCCTATCTATTCATCTCAAAAACTTATTAGTCCACTCTCCTCCTCTAGTTCTTTGCTTTGTCTTGTTGAATAACCAGCAGTAACCTGAATGTGTTCTACTTCTCAAGTCCTTGTACTTTGGCACGCACAGTTTCTTCTGCCCCAAAATATCCTTTCTCCATCCTCAAACAACCTACTGAACCTCTGAGTTCCAGCAGCTTCTGCTTTGTCCCATGGTTTAGGAATTGGCATATTGCTCATTTCCTTCTTTCCATACACTGTAAACTCATTGGGAACAGCAACATCTTGCTCATCTTCATAGCCCCAGTGCCTGAAGGCATTCAATATGTGTTTGAATGAAATTGGGGGAGTAAATGCTAAACTGTGTAGATAGGGGAATAGGGTTTGAAAACCAAGGAGAGGAATTTGGATAATTACAAATAAAAAATCACTGTTTCTTGTGATAGAATGGAATGGGGGAGAGAGATTCTGGAGGAAGAAAGATTAGACAGTCAAATGTTGGGAGCAGCACTGGTATAAAGAAATGAGTACTAAGATTAGGGCTATGGCCCTGGGATGGGTAGGGAAAGTCTAAGGAGAAGCTAGTTTGGGAAGAAGGATGAGTTTATAGGCAGAAGCAAGCAATAATAGTATGATAATAGTTAGCATTTGTTGAACATCTATCCCATGTACATGCAAGCATGTTACAGGCCTGAGTGGACCTTGAGCTCTTGTTGAGAGTTCAAGGTTCCTGCCCCAGTGCATCTGTTTGCTTTTGGGGTTTGATTGTTGTGGTTGGTGGATTCTGGGGTAAACACTTGTATCTTTCTCAGCCAAGAATTTATTTAGAAACTAATCCACAAAACAGAGGGAGCAGGAACTCTGAGCCCACTGAAATCTAAGGTTACAAAAACATGATTGATGAATGGGGAAGGCCCAACCAAAGGAAGGTTTCAGGAAAGGACAATCAGGTTCCTAAAATCCCTACAATGTAAAATGGACTTGGGGCCAGTGACGTCAATTCAAAGACCTAAAAGGGAGCCTCTTTGACAGTGTATTGAGTGGAGGTGACTCTGGAGGAGTTACATGCATGTGAGTTGAATGAACTTACCCTACTTGGAGGAGCTTCCTAAGTGGCTCAGTAGTAAAGAATCTGCCCTGCCAGGCAGGAAACGCGGGTTTGATCCCTGGGTTGGGAAGATCCCCTGGAATAGGAAATGGCAACCTACTCTGTATTCTTGCCTGGAAAATCCCATGGCCAGAGGAGCCTCTTGGGCTACAGTTCATGCGGTTGCAGAGTTGGACCCAACTGAGTGTGCACATACATACACTCACACCCCCCTTGGAGAGTCACGCAGCTTCTCCATGGGTTTAGTGGAGGTGGAGTGTGTTCTCTCCCATTTCATTAAAGTTGTACTGTTGGGGGAAACCTAGAGAGGTCTAAATGAAGGCCAGTAGCAGTCGACTGGGGTTTTATTCCTTCTGCACAGCTAGGGTTGAAGCCAAGAAAACTGACACCAGTGCTGTTGATGGATTTCTAGCCTTACTGAGTGGTTCCATTATTAGCAGCAGCAGCAGGTGCCTGGCTGCCCACTCTGGAGCACAGGCCAGCAGGCATGAGTAACTTGGTCAAAGTGGTATCTCTGAGGGGCTGTTAGGGAACCAGAACTTGGGCCCAGCTCAGAGTGTATTTTTGTCTCCTTTTCACCAATGGGCTGAAGTACCAAGCAGTATCAAGGCTTATTCATGGCCATATTAGCATCATCAGTTCAGTTCAGTTCAGTCGCTCAGTTGTGTCCGACTCTTTGTGACCCCATGAATCGCAGCACGCCAGGCCTCCCTGTCCATCACCAACTCCTGGAGTTCACTCAGACTCGCATCCATCGAGTCAGTGATGCCATCCAGCCATCTCATCCTCGGTCGTCTCCTTCTCCTCCTGCCCCCAATTCCTCCCAGCATCAGAGTCTTTTCCAATGAGTCAACTCTTCGCATGAGGTGGCCAAAGTACTGGAGTTTCAGCTTCAGCATCATTCCTTCCAAAGAAATCCCAGGGTTGATCTCCTTCAGAATGGACTGGTTGGATCTCCTTGCAGTCCAAGGGACTCTCAAGAGTCTTCTCCAACACCACAGTTCAAAAGCATCAATTCTTCAGTGCTCAGCCTTCTTCACAGTCCAGCTCTCACATCCTTACATGACTACTGGAAAAACCATAGCCTTGACTAGATGGACCTTAGTTGGCAGAGTAACGTCTCTGCTTTTGAATATGCTATCTAGGTTGGTCATAACTTTTCTTCCAAGGAGTAAGTGTCTTTTAATTTCATGGCTGCAGTCACCATCTGCAGTGATTTTGGAGCCCCCAAAAATGAAGTCTGACACTGTTTCCACTGTTTCCCCATCTATTTCCCATAGAGTGATAGGACCGGATGCCATGATCTTCGTTTTCTGAATGTTGAGCTTTAAGCCAACTTTTTCACTCTCCTCTTTTACTTTCATCAAGAGGCTTTTTAGTTCCTCTTCACTTTCTGCTGTAAGGGTGGTGTCATCTGCATCATGGGGATTATCAAAAGCAGGAGCAGAAAGTAACCCCTGGAAAAGGCTGTAGCTTCCTATTAGTCAGACAGGCAGAGACTCAGCAATACCTGGAGTGTTGTTAGAAATACAATTCTCAGACCTACTGAGTCAGAAAAACTGTACTTTAGCAAATCTTCCAGGTGATTCAACTAAATATTAGTTTGAGAATCATTGGTAGAATATCATTGCAAAGTAAAATAATTTATACTTAGAATGACAAACACAGTTTTGACTGAAAAAATTGCACAACTGAAAGTATTATGTTTAAAAAAAACATTTGTAATGGTCTGCTTTTTCGCATCAACACATTTACTTCATTTTATTTTTGGCTGTGCTGGGTCTTCATTGCTGCAAGCAGGCTGTCTCTAGCTGCGATGAACCTGGGCTACTCTCTAGTTGTGGTACATGCACTTCTTGTTGTGGTGGCTTCTCTTGTGGCCGAGCACGGGTCCTAGGCATGCAGGCTTCAGCAGTTTCGGCTCACGGGCTCTAGCGCACAGGCTTAGCAGTTGTGGCACATGGCCTAGTTGCCCCTTGATGTGTGGAATCTTCCCCAACCAGGGAATGAACCTGTGTTCCCTGCATTGCAAGGTAGATTCCCAACCACTGAACCACCAGAGAAGTCTGAGAATTATGTTTTATTTGGCAGACGCACTGAGGACTTAAATCTGGGAAACAGCTCTGAGAGACTGTTCCAAAGAGGAAAGGGAGGAGTCAGGACATGTAGGGGTTTTTGCTGGAAAATAAAAAAGCCATGTATTCAAACATCAAAAGGTTACTGACCAATGATGATTTTAGTACCTTTCTATTAATGAGAAGATGTAAGAACCTTGGCTCACTGCCGATATTCCTTTGATATGCATTTTGACTATCTAGGGCCAGCATCTTGTTTTTCTCCATCCTGGATTCCCTTCAGGTTGCATCATCAGGGACTGTTGCAGTAGCTGATGTCTTTATCTCTGCAATATCCTTTGTTTATTGAAATAAAAATGACATTCTTTGTCCACACTGTGTGATATCATTTATGTGTGAAATTCAAAAAATAAAACAAACTTGCTTATAACAAAAAGAAACAGACTCACAGAGAACAAACCAGTAGGGAGATCGAAAGGGGAGGAGAGCAAGGTAGGGAAAGGGGACTAAGAGGCACAAACCACCATGAACAAAATAAATAAGCTGCAATAATAAGCAATACAACTCATGAAATAGAGCCAATACTTTATAATAACTATAAATGGAATATAACCTTTAAAAATTGTAAATCACTTATACACCTCTATAGTATTGTACATCAACTGTATTTCAATTTTTAAAAAGTAAAATCATTTGAACTCAAGCTAATGACATCTTAGATACAGACTCTCTATGATCTATAATCCTGAAAGCAGCCCACTTAACTGATAGAGAAACTCAAGTCACTATGTGCTCTGCGTTGGGAAATCCAAAGAACATCTCCATGCCCCTTCTCACTCAACCTCTCAGCATCACTGACTATGGATGACCATTCCTTCTTGGGAGCACTCTCTTTGCACCGCCTCTGTAACAACACATTCTCACAGTCTTCCCCCTATAGCATCAGGCAATTTAGTCTCTTTCCCTGCCCTTTGCTCCAACTTTCCAATGATAGAGCTCCAGGATTGGGGCTTGCATCTCCTTCTTTCCTCTATCCTGATCCTCTCCCCAGGGGACCACTTCCCCTTCCATGGCTTTAAATCCTATTTGTGGGCTTGTGACACCCTCGACTCCAAACTTTCATCTAATTACCTACTTCACATCTCTACTTGGCTGTCTATAAGTAGACCAAATGTAATATATCCAAAATAGAGCTCTTAATTCCCCATTCCCAAACTTGTTTCTCCATAGTCTTCCCTACCCCAGCCAATGACACTACTCATCATCTACTTGCTTAGGCCCCAAACCAAGGAGTCATCCCTAATACACCCTAAGGTTAGGACAACTGTTGAGAATGTAAACTCTGCCAAAGGCAAAGGTTTCTGGAGAACTTTATGTTGAAGATGAATTCTTTTCTCACAATTAAGAGATTAAAGATCTTGGTAAAAAGATTGGTAAAAATTCTCCCTGTGTGTTGGTTATCAAATCTAATATTAGATCAAGCAGATTCTTCAACTGTTGAGTAACTCAAGGTCACCCCAAACTGACATTCAGATAAGTCTCTGCCTATGAAACATGATAATATTTGTGAAAGTGCCTGCCTCAGTTCTTCAGGAAGTGTGATGGTGAAAAGGGCTTGGGACTGTGCTGCCATGCCCCAAGGCTGCAGGACAGATCTCCTAGCAGCTGGCTTTTTAAGCCCTCAGATCCATCCGTGTATTGCCAAAGCGTCATTTGAGAGAGTGAGCACCAGCTGACTTATCCAGTCTTCATGGGGTCTGCTGATTGAATTGACTGATACATGAAGAGTCTTCTCTTCCCCTTCATCTGCTTTTCTATCCTGCGTTTGAGCAGGTGAAGAATCCAGACCTGGACATGGGCTAAAAGTAAAAGTGCAAAAGCATAACACGGGCTCTCTTTCTTACATGGGCTTCTGGGAGTTGTTCAAGTGTTAATTATTTTTGTTCATTTATTTTAAGAATTGCTTGATATCCCTGGGCATACATACAGGGCAATCTAATAGGGCTTAATATATATAAAACAGGGAAAGACACAAGAAAAATTTAATTCTTTAATTAATTAACAGGCCAAACCTGTTGAAAATAGCATTTTAAAAAATCAGCACTGGCCCAAGCCCTAGTGAGGTGGCCAGTTGAATATGTTTCTGCTGACATTTGGCTGACAGAGTGGCCATAACTAACCGAAGATGAATTATAGGCTGTCAGACAGTGGTTCTCAACCTTTCTATGTAACATCCCAACTATCACATTTCAAGGAATATCATCCTATCTGCTTTAATATCTGAAAGAAGATATTATACAAGAGACTCCAGAATGAACTCGATATTAGGTTGAAGTGGATTGCCATTTCCTTCTCCAGGGGATCTTCCGGACCCAGGAATCGAACCCAGGTCTCCCGGATTGCAGGCAGATGCTTTACCGTCTGAGCCACCAGGGAAGCTGTGTGGCGGAGAAAGAAGAAGCTAAATTTAAGGTAGAAACTCCACCTTTCTAAAAAGAAGAACCAGGAAAAGAGGATGAAGAGCGTATGTGTATGTAATTCTCATTTTTCCCCTCTCTTACATTTTCTTTGAAATTGGGCCCCAGCTGTGGAGTTTTGATGGTGATGTTCAGTTCAGTCGCTCAGTCGTGCCCAATTCGTTGTGACACCATGGACTGCAGCATACTAGGTTTCCCAGTCCATCACCAGCTCCCGGAGCTCTCACAAACTCATGTACATTGAGTTGCTGATGTTATCCAATCATCTCATCCTCTGGGGTCCCCTTCTCCTGCCTTCAACCTTTTGCAGCAGAGTCTTTTCCAACAAGTCAGTTCTTTGCATCAGGTGGCCAAAGTATTGGAGTTTCAGCTTCAGCATCAGTCCTTCCAATGAACATTCAGGACTCATTTCCCTCAGGACTGACTGGTTGGATTTCCCTGCAGTCCAAGGGACTCTCAGGAGTCTTCTCCAACACCACAGTTTCAAAAGCATCAATTCTTCAGCACTCAGCCTTCTCCATAGTCAAACTGTCACACTCATGCGTGACTACTGGAAAAACCATAGCTTTGACTACATGGACTTTAGTCAGCAAAGTAACATCTACGCTTTTTAATATGCTGTCTAGGTTGGTCATAGCTTTTCTTCTAAGGAGCAAGTACCTCTTAATTTCATGGCTGCAGTCACCATCTGCAGTGATTTTGGAGCCCCCCAAAATAAAGTCTGTCACTGTTTCCATTGTTTCCCCATCTATTTGCCATGAAGTGATGGGACCAGCTGCCATGATCTTAGTTTTTTGAATGTTGAGTTTTAATCCAGCCTTTTCACTCTCCTCTTTCACTTTCATCAAGAGGCTCTTCAGTTCTTCTTCCCTTTCTGCCGTAACGGTGGTGTCATCTGTATCTGAGGTTATTGATATTTCTCCTGGGAATCTTGATTCCAGCTTGTGATTCATCCAGTCCAGCCTTTCGCATGGTGTACTCCACATGTAAGTTAAAAAAGCAGGATGACAATATACAGCCTTGACGTACTCCTTGCCTGATTTGGAACCAGTCTGTTGTTCCATGTCCAGTTCTAACCGTCACTTCTTAACCTGCATACAGATTTCTCAGGAGGCATGTCAGGTGGTCTGGCATTCTCATGTCTTTAAGAATTTTCCACAGTTTGTTGTGATCCACACAGTCAAAGGCTTTGGCATAGTCAATAAAGCAGTAGATGTTTTTTCTGGAATTCTCTTGCTTTTTTGATGATCCAGTGGATGTTGGCAATTTGACCTCTGGCTCCTCTGCCTTTTATAAATCCAGCTTGAACATCTGGAAGTTCACAGTTCATGTAATGTTGAAGCCTGGCTTGGAGAATTTTGAGCATTACTTTGCTAGTGGATGAGATGAGTGCAATTGTGTGGTAGTTTGAACATTCTTTGGCATTGCCTATCTTAGGGATTGGAATGAAAACTGATCTTTTCTAGTCCTGTGGCCACTGCTGAGTTTTCCAAATTTGCTGGCATATTGAGTGCAGCACTTTAGCAACATTGAAGAGCCTGAGCTACTCCATCCTGTAAAAGAACTCCATTTTTACAAAGGTACCAGACAAACAGACTTAGACTTTGGATACTGCCTAAACTTGCCCCACTATGCAAGAGCCAGTCACCCCTTAGGATAAACCTCCTGACTTTAAGTTCAAGAATTTGTGATTTACTTTGGAAGTAATGATTGACATTTGTGATTTACCTTGGAAGTAATGATTGACATTTGTGATTTACCTTGGAAGTAATGATTTACATTTGTGACATTTGTGATTTACCTTGGAAGTGATGATTTACCTTTGTGAAATAATGATTCACCGTGTAAGTAAAAAAAAAATCAGAAATCCATACACAACCCTATAGAAGAGGGTGACCAATCAGTAGTCCTTCAGCCTGAACACCCCCTTTTTGTTACCCTTTCACCTGAATATTCCCTATATAAGCAATGTAACCCCAAACTCGGGGCTCCTCTCCTTAGCCGCTGTGTCGGTACTGGTGGGAGCCCCAGCTCGAGCTTGGTAATAAAAACTCTCTTGCTTTTCCATCGGATACTGGCTCCCTGGTGGTCATCGGGAGATTTTGCGACTTGGGCATAACAACATCATCTTTTAGGATTTGAAACAGCTCTACTGGGATTCCATCACTTCCACTAGCTTTGTTTATAGTGATGCTTCCTAAGGGCCACTTGAGTTCGCATTCCAGGATGGTAATGTAGGCAATTACAATTTCAATTAAAATCCTATCTGGAACTTCCTCAGTAGTCCAGTGGTTAAGAATCCACCTGCCAGTGCTGGAGACTCGGCTTCCATCCGTGGTCCAGGAAGATCCCACATACCAAGGGGCAACTAAGCCTGTCTGCAACATTCCTGCACCCATGCACCTACAGCCCATGCTCTGCAACAGGGGCAGCCGCTGCAGTGAGAAGCCTGTGCACTGCAAGTAGAGAGTAGACCCCAGCCCCTGCAAGTAAGGAAAGCTCACACACAGCACAGAACTCAGCACACCCAAAACACAGAGACGTCCTATCTGGCCAGAGAAACTAGAAAAGGTGGTTCTGAGCACGTGAGAGTGTGCGAGGACTCATGAGGAGGAGAGAGTGGGACAAGGGAGCACCTGACTCTGTGTGAACCTATGCATGTCATGGGTTGACACTGGAACAGTGCTTGCATGGGACAGACTGAAATCAGTACAGTAACGTCTTTGAAAAGTGAACTGAGAGTGAAACCACTGCTCACAGAAGGTAAGGCAGAACTAGCAGTCTGACCCTAACTGCGCTGGTTATCTGCTATAATGAAAAGATATATAAACATTCTTCAGAGGGTTTTAATTGGACCCAGATATTAAACAGCACAATATTAAAAATGTCTAGCATATAATCCAAAATTACTTGGGATAAAAAAAAGTTGTGAAAACAATTAACAAATGCCAACCTAATGCCAGATAATTCTAGATGTTAGAATTATCGCACAGATTTTAAACTAGTTACAGTAACTGTGCTTCATGAGTTAAAGGTAAACATAATTGATGTGAATGGGAATATAGAAGTTCTTGGAAGAGAAATAAAACTATAAAGAAAAATCAGATCAAAAAATTTTTAAACTGATTGCAAAAGAGAATCAATAAAGCTGAAAACACATCAGTAGAATGTATTCAATCTGAAAGAACAAAGAGAAAAACAGTTGGATGAAAAATAAACAGAATCTCAGGTTTCTCTGTAATAATATCAAAAGTTCTAATGTTAATGACACTGGAGTTTCAAAGAGGAAAGACAAATTGATGCAGAAATATGTTAGAAGTGTTAGGTAGTTAGAATAGGTAAAAGGAGTCCAGAATGGCGGTGGCTAAAAGATAAGGAAGAGAAAAGCCCGGGAAAATAGAACAAAGGAAGGTCGGAGGAAGGGAGTGAGGACCTCAGGTAAAACAAACAAGACTCCTGGCTGGCCCAATTTACATAGGACAGGCCCAGGGGAGATAAAAAGAGGAGCCAAATCTAGNGCTAGGATGCTCTTCTCTTCACGTCTTTAGGTCGACATGCCCTCACCCCTTGAGGATGGATTTTCCTGTTATTACCTAGATAAAATAGAGCTGTAATACGGAGCTGTAACACTGATTTGTCTAAGAGCTATAACACGGTGCGTTTGAGACCTGAGAGCGATAACACGGTGCATTCGAGACCTGAGAGTGATAACGCGGTCTGTCCAAGACCCGAGAGCTGTGACACACTGAGGGCTTTAATGTCCCTCACTCCAAATCTTTGTTGTGACGAGACAGAACTGAGGGGTATACACTCACCTGACAGAAGAAATAATAAGCTAACACTTCCCCAGTTCTTCTTTAAAATTCTTTTATTTTTAATTGGAGGATAATTGCTTTTCAATATTGTGCTGGCTTTTTGTCACACATCAACATGAATCAGCCATAGGCACATCCCCTCCATTCTCCATGTCTGCATCTCCATTGCTGCCCTACAAATAGATTCATCGTACCATTTTATAGATTCCATATGTATGCATTGATAGACAATATTTGTTTTCTCTTTCTGACTTACTTCACTCTGTATAATAGGCTCTAGGTTTATCTACCTCATTCAAACTAACTCAACTGTGTTGCTTTTTACGGCTGAGTAATATTACACATGGATATCACCAGATGGTCAACACTGAAATCAGATTGATTATATTCTTTGCAGCCAAAGGTGGAGAAGCTCTATACAGTCAGCAAAAACAACACTGGGAGCTGACTGTGGCTCAGATCATGAACTCCTTATTGCCAAATTCAGACTTAAATTGAAGAAAGTGGGAAAAACCACTAGACCATTCAGGTATGACCTAAACCAAATCCCTTACACTATACAGTGGAAGTGACAAATAGATTCAAGGGATTAGATTTGACAGACAGAGTGCCTGAAGAACTATGGACAGAGGTTCGTGACATTGTACGGCTGCAGTAATCAAAACAATCCCCAAGAAAAAGAAATGCAAAAAGGCAAAATGATTATCTCAGGAGACCTTACAAATAGCTATGAAAAGAAGAAAAGCTAAAGGCAAAGGAGAAAAGGAAAGATATACGCATTTGAATGCAGAGTTCCAAAGAATAGCAAGGAGAAATAAAGCCTTCCTCAGTGATCAATGCAAAGAAATAGAGGAAAACAATAGAGTGGGAAAGACTAGAGATCTCTTCAAGAAAATTAGAGATACCAAGGGAATTCTCATGCAAAGATGGGTTCAACAAAAGACAGAAATGGTATGGACCTAACAAAAGCGGAAGATATTAAGAAGAGGTGGCAAGAATACACAGAACTATACAAAAAAGATCTTCACGACCCAAATAATCACGATGGTGTGATCACTCACCTAGAGCCAGACATCCTGGAATGTGAAGTCAAGTGGGCTTCAGGAAGCATCACTACGAACAAAGCTAGTGGAGGTGATGGAATTCCAAGTGAGCTATTTCAAATCCTAACAGATAATGCTGTGAAAGTGCTGCATTGAATACGCCAGCAAATTTGGAAAACTCAGGAGTGGCCACAGGACTGAAATGTCAGTCTTCATTCCAATCCCAAAGAAAAACAATGCCAAAGAATGCTCAAACTACTGCACAATTGCACTCATCTCACATGCTAGTAAAGTAATGCTCAAAATTCTCCAAGCTAGGCTTCAACAGTACATGAACCGTGAACTTCCAGATGTTCAAGCTGGATTTAGAAAAGGCAGAGGAACCAGAGATCAAATTACCAACATCCATTGGATCATTGAAAAAGCAAGAGAGTTCCATCTATTTCTGCTTTATTGACTATGGCAAAGTCTTTGTGTAGATCACAGCAAACTGGAAAAGTCTTAAAGACATGGGAATGCCAGACCACCTGACTTGCCTCCTGAGAAATCTGTATGCAGATCAAGAAGCAACACATAGAACTGGACATGGAACAGCAGACTGGTTCCAAATTGGGAAGGGAGTACATCAAGGCTGTATATTGTCACCCTGCTTATTTAACTTATATGCAGAGTACATCATGAGAAATGCCAGGCTGGATGAAACACAAGCTGGATCAAGATTGCAGGGAGAAATGTCAATAACCTCAGATATGCAGATGACACCACCCTTATGGCAGAAAGTGAAGAGGAACTAAAGAGTGTCTTGATGAAACTGAAAAAGGAGAGTGAAAAAGTTGGCTTAAAGCTCAGCTTTCAGAAAACGAAGATCATGGCATCTGGTCCCATCACTTCATGGGAAATAGTTGGAGAAACAGTGGAAACAGTGAGAGACTTTATTTGGGGGGCTACAAAATCACTGCAGATGGTGACTGTAACCATGAAATTAAAAGATGCTTGCTGTCTGGAAGAAAATCTATGACCAACCTAAACAACATATTAAAAGCAGAGACATTACTTTGCCAACAAAGGTCCGTCTAGTCAAGGCTATGGTTTTTCAAGTTGTCATGTATGGATGTGAGAGTTGGACTGTGAAGAAGGCTGAGCCCCGAAGAATTGATGTTTTTGAACTGTGGTGTTGGAGAAGACTCTTGAGAGTCCCTTGGACTGCAAGGAGATCCAACCCGTCCATCCTAAAGATCAGTCCTGAAAATTCATTGAAAGTACTGATGCTGAAGCTGAAACTCCAATACTTGGTCCACCTGACGTGAAGAACTGACTTACTAGAAAAGACCCTGATGCTGGGAAAGATTGAAGGTGGGAGGAGAAGAGGACGACAGAGGATGAGATGGTTGGATGGCATCACCAACTCGATGGACATGGGTCTGAGTAAACTCTGGGAGTTGTTGATGGACAGGGAGGCCTGGCGTGCTGCAGTCCATGGGGTCGCAAAGAGTAAGACACGACTGAGCGACTGAACTGAACCGAGGCAAAACAGAGCAGGCCTCTGACCTTACCTCCAACCTGCCCTGTTAGTGTCTCTGAGTGACTATCTGCTGTGAATGCAAGCCTTGGGGCACCGTAGATAAGATGGGGAAAGAATGTTGAGATTGTTGAGTCCCTGGAGGGGGCCTGGCCAACCAAGCCCCAGGCTTAACAACATTCCAAGATTTGCAGAACAAAGCAAACAGCATTGTGAACAATTAATATAATATCAGAGCTGCAGTTTTGTCCACAGATTGGTGACGGTATCAGTTTGCATCCTGAGGTTATAAACGGGAACCCCAGTCTGCAATCTTTGAAGTCTCACCCATGGAGCAGAAGGGCTGCCTGGGACCTCTTCCCAGCTGGGACTCCAGATGTGCTGCGACACAGACTTCCCAGTGTTGTTGGAGTCTGGATGTTGGTCAAAACCCAGTTTGGTGATGTATCCTCTGCTATTTCTATTCCTCTTTTTCTTTTAATGTTAGTATATTGGAAGTAAGATAGGTACTTCTCTAATAAATACTGGTATTATTTATTTTTACAGAATGAGTGACTTATTTTGTTAACAAATCCCTTGAACCTGAGACAAAAGGGAAAGCTTTTGGCAAAACAACTATTGAAAATTGTCTGTACAGAACTGGATGCACGCAGTTAAAACTACCTCGTTTGAGTGCTAACTGTACCTCGTTTTAAATTAATGACACAGGTAGGTTAAAAGTAAAAGAATGGAAAAGGATGTAATCTGCAAACACTAATCAAAAAGAAAGCTGGTAGGAGCAAAGTAATGGGTCTTCCTTACAGAAAAATTCCAGCTGATAAGTGTAGAGGGAACGAGGGAAATAAAAAATTATCATTATGAGATAACAGCAATAATTGTCGTAGACAATATTCACCAATAGATGCTAAAAGGAAAAGGAGAAAATTTAAGGAGCAATTAGGTATTTGAATATTTTCAAAGTATCTTCCCCCACAAATTTATTTATTATGAAAGGGAAATAGTTATAGTGGAGAAATCTTTCAGATACCAGCTTCATCAAGTGATCACTTATCACCAGTAATAAGACATATTGACATAATGTAGAGAGGAGCACATGTACCCAAAGACGTATAGCTTTAATCTAGTCATGAGAAGATATTAAAAACAAATCAAGGAATGTTTTACAAAATGACCGGTATTAACACTTAAAGTGTTAAAATCATGAAAAACCAGGCTAGAATGATGAACTTCCATAGACTGGAGAAGACTAAGATCTACGGTTAAACGTTGTGTGGGATCCTGGAATGGGTCCTTGAACAGAAAAGGGACATTGGAAAAGCTAATAAAATCCAAATAAAGCGTATAGTTTAGTTAGCAATATTGTATCAGTGTTAACTTCTCAGTTTTTATCATCATGTCATAGTTATGCAAGATGTTAACATTAGGAATGTTGGATGAAGAATATGTGGGAAATCTCTGTACTACTTTGGAATTTTTCTGTAAGTCTAAATTACTTTAAAATAAGAAAGGTTGAACCTTGTTTCAAGTGAATGAAAGGAAAGAAAGAATGAAGAAAGGAAGGGGTTAGTGGCTTTATTAATGTCAGATAAAGTAGACTTCAGAACAAGGAATACTATCACCAATAAAGCGGGACATTAAATAATTATGGGTCAGCTCACTAAGAAGACATAGCAATTCTAAATGTGCGTGCAACTAACAGCAGAGCTTCAAAACACGTGGAGACAGAATGGGGAGAACTGAAAGGATAATAGACAAACCCACAATCACATTTGAAGCCTTCAGTGCTCCTCTTTGAGTAGCTGATAGAACCAGTAGAAGGGAAGTCAGTAAGCATATGCTTGACCTTCAACACCATCAACCAACTTGACATAAGTGGCGTTTTCAAGGCATTCTCAGTTCAGTCAGTTCAGTCACTCAGTTGTGTCCGACTCTTTGTGACCCCATGGACTGCAGCACACCAGGCTTCCCTGTCCATCACCAACTCCCAGAGTTTACTCAGACTCATGTCTATTGAGTCGGTGATGCCATCCAACCATCGTCTGTCGTCCCCTTCTCCCACCCTCAATCTTTCACAGCATCCGGGTCTTTTCAAATGAGTCAGCTCTTTGCATCAGGTGCCAAAGTATTGGAGTTTCAGCTTCAACATCAGTCCTTCCAATGAAAACCCAGGACTGATCTCCTTTAGGATGGACTGGTTGCATCTCCTTGCAGTCCAAGGGACTCTCAAGAGTCTTCTCCAACACCACAGTTCAAAAGCATCAGTTCTTTGGCGCTCAGCTTTCTTTATAGTCCAACTCCCACATTCATACACGACCACTGGAAAAACCATAGCCTTGACTAGACGGACCTTTGTTGGCAAAGTAATGTCTCTGCTTTTTAATATGCTGTCTAGGTTGGTCATAACTTTCCTTCCAAGGAGTAAGTGTCTTTTTATTTCATGGCTGCAGTCACCATCTACAGTGATTTTGGAACCCCCAAAATAAAGTCTCTGTTTCCACAGCTATTTCCCATGAAGTGAGGGGACTAGATGCCATGATCTTAGTTTTCTGAGTATTGAGCTTTAAGCCAACTTTTCCACTCTCCTCTTTCACTTTCATCAAGGGCTCTTTAGTTTCTCTTCTCTTTCTGCTGTAAGGGTTGTGTCATCTGCATTTCTGAGGTTATTGTTATTTGTCCCAGCAATTTTAATTCCAGTTTGTGTTTCATCCAGCCTGGCATTTCTTATGATGTACTCTGCATATAAGTTAAATAATCAGGGTGACAATATACAGCCTTGACATGCTCCTTTTCCAGTTTTGAACCAGTCCATTGTTCCCTGTCTGGTTCCAACTGTTGCTTCTTGACCTGTACACAGGCTTCTCAGGAGGGAGGTAAGGTGATCTGGTATTCCCCATCTCTTTAAGAATTTGATACAGGTTGTTGTAATCCACACAGTCAGAGGTTTTAGTGTAGTCACTGAAGCAGAAATAGATGTTTTTCTGGAATTCTCTTGCTTTTTCTATGATCCAACAGATGTTGGCAATTTGAACTCTGGTTTCTCTGCCGTATCTACATCCAGCTTGTGTGTCTGGAAGTTCTCAGTTCACATACTGTTGAAGCCTCACTTGGAGAATCTTGAGTATTACTTTGCTAGCGTGAAATGAGTGCAATTGTGTGGTAGTTTGAACATTCTTTGGCATTGGAATGAAAACTGACCTTTTTCCAGAGTCATCATGGGAAATATGCAGAGTGTATTATTTGAAATTCCATGCTGGATGAAGCAGAAGCTGGAAACAAGATTGCCAGGAGAAATATCATAACCTCAGGTATGCAGATGACACCACCCTTATGGCTGAAACTGAAGATGAACTTAAGAACGTCTTGATGGAGGTAAAAGTGGAGAATGAAAAAGCTGGCTTAAAACTCAACATTCAGAGAGCTAAGATCATAGCATCCAGTCCCATCACTTCATGGCAAATAGATGGGGAAACAATGGAAACAGTGACAGACTTTATTTTCTTGGGTTCCAAAATCACCACAGATGGTGACTGCAGCCATGAAATTAAAAGACACTTACTCCTTGGAAGAAAAGTTATGGCAAACCTAGACAGTGTTAGAAAGCAGAGACATTACTTTCCCTACAAAGGTCTATATAGTCAAAGCTATGGTTTTTCCAGTAGTTTTGTATGGATGTGAGAGCTGGACACTAAACAAGGCTGAGTACCAAAGAACTGATGCTTTTGAGCTGTGTTAGTGGAGAAAGACTCTCAGGAATCCCTTGGACTGCAAGGAGATCCAACCAGTCAATCCTGGAGGAAGCTAGCTGTGAATATTCATTTGAAGGACTCATGCTGAAGCTGAATCTCCAATACTTTGGCCACCTGAGTCCAAGAGCTGACTCATTGGAAAAGACCCTGATGCTGGGAAAGATAGAAGGCAGGAGAAGGGGATGACAGAAGATGAGATGGTTGGATGGCATCACTGACTTGATGGACATGAGTGTGAGCAAATTCTAGGAGATGGTAATGGACAGGGAGGCCTGGCATGCTGCAGTCCATGGGGTTGTAAATAGCTGGACACGACTAAGCGACTGAACAACAACCAGGATTTTCCATTACACCTGAGACAAACCGTAGCTTTTGTCAAAAAGTCTTTAAGTGCAAGCTACTAGGGATTTTTTGAAGATAAATTTAACCAACAGCAGGCTTCCCCTGATATGTCTGCTGTTATCTCCCAGAGCATCGGTATCTCTGCTTGGTTGCCTTTTGCTTTGATAGTTGCTTTGATTTCCAGGAAAGGAAGAACCTCCCCTAAATTAATAACCCTATATTGTATATAATCTAAATCAGTTTATCAAGAACCCAGCAAATGTGCCAGGCCTAGCAGCCTTCTTCCTACTTTCTCATTTCTTCTTTTAAAACCAGACACGTGTGTGTGTGCCTGTGTTTGTACATATCATTTTACTTTTGTGAATCTTTTAACAGATTTTTAGATGCTATCAGCTTTAGCTATTATCAGGTATGTTAATCTACACTGTTATGTAGTTTCAGTCGGTAAAATAATGCCCTCCCAAAGATGATCATGTCTTAATCCTTGGCTTTTGTGAATATGTAACTTCACATGGTAACCTCATGTGATGTGATTGTTAATAATTTTGAGATGGGGAAATTATCCTGGATTATCTGGGTGGGCCTAAAGTAATTATAAGTGTCTTTATAAGAGTGAGACAAGAAACAAAGAGGTAAGAATCAGAAAAGGAGGTGTAGGGAATTTCCCCGTGGCCCAGTGGTTAGGACTCGGCGCTTTTCACTAACTGGGTCTGGGTTTAATCCCTGACCCACAAACTCAGATCCCACAAGCCATACAGCAAGGCCAAAAACAGAAAAAAGGAGGCATAAGAACAAAAACAAGGTTGGCGTGTGTATTCTGAAGATAAAGGAAAAAGGCCGTGATCCATGGAATGCAGGCAGCTGCAGATGCTAAAAGAGGCGAGGAGCCTCCTGAAGCAAGATAGCTCTGGCCATACTTCGGTTTTAGTTCTGTGAGACTCATTTCAGAGGACTGACTTCTAGAATTGTAAGATAATACATTTATGCTTTTTAAGCCACTAAGTTTACGGTCTCAGGAAACTAATACAACAGTCATATTTGTCAGTCTTTCTCTTTTTAAGCTTTCCACTGACCTTTGGACTGGAGCCTGTCTTTCTCTATTGGATTCAGCTAGCCTTAGGTCAGTCAGTCAGTTCAGTTGATCAGTCGTGTCTGACTCTTTGTGACTCCATGGACTGCAGCATGCCAGTCTTCCCTGTCCATCACCAACTCCTGGAGCCTGCTCGAACTCATGTCCACTGAGTTGGTGATGCCGCTTCCCTGATAGCACAGCCTTAGGTAGGGATGGTCATTTATTGTCTATCCAGCTGACACTAAAGCCTGCAAAACTTAGGCTTGGGGAATAGTGTTCTGCTGGGGAATAGTGAGGAAAGAGAAGGACTGAGGGAGCCAGAGCTCTTCTTGTGAGAAAAGATGTCTTGGATGTTGGAGTAGGGAGGAGGGATGTCCCCTGTCCCCATAAAGAAACCCAGTGCTTTGTTTTGGGGGAGATAAATTATGCTCAGAGACTGAGATTTAAAAAAAAAAAATTTAACACAGGTTCACTGTGGAAATAACAATGATTTCACAAGCCAATAGCATGCAAGATAATGTCTCTTAGTCAGTAAAGAAACATACTCCAAACCAGTGATAGATTATTCCATCCAAGGGGAAATGAAAATAAAACCCAAGTTTAGTTGAGGGAGTACCTTTTCTATGAGTTTTGAGTTCTTGGTGGAGCTGACATCCTGGTGCCAGTGCAGAAATAAAAGCCTCTGGTTGCTAGAGCACGTTGCTGGGGAGCAATGGTAGCCGCGTTAGCGGGCCATCTGATCTCCCAGTCTTTCATCACCACTGCCAATAAAGAAGTAGCCTTTACCAAAGCTGGGGCTAATGCCCCAATGTCTTTGGAGAACTAGGTTAGAAAAGAGTAAATTTGCCCAGATAAAAATCTTGGTATTCACAGTCTAAATGTGCCCTGGCCACATGTTCTATGGAAAAGCCCCTTTCAGGATTCCATAGGATTCCTGCCACCAAGCTCAGTTCACTTCAGTTGCTCAGTTGTGTCTGACTCTTTGTGACCCTGTGGACAGCAGCACACCAGGCTTCCCTGTCCATCACCAACTCCCAGAGCCTATTCAAACTCATGTCCATTGCATCAGTGATGCCATCCAACCATCTCATCTTCTCTCATCCCCTTCACCTCCCACCTTCAATCTTTCCCAGCATCAGGGTATTCTCGAATGAGTTGGTTCTTCGCATCAAGTGGCCAAAGTATTGGAGTTTCTCTTTCAGCATTAGTCCTTCCAATGAATATTCAGACTGATCTCCTTTAGGATGGACTGGTTGGATCTCCTTGCAGTCCAAGGGACTCTCAAGAGTCTTCTCCAACACCACAGTTCAAAAGCATCCATTCTTCAGCACTCAGCTTTCCTTATAGTCCAACTCTCACATCCGTACATGACTACTGGAAAAACCATAGCTTTGACTAGATGGGCTTTTGTTGGCAAAGTAATGTCTCTGCTTTTTAATATGCTGTCTAGGCTTGTAATAGCTTTCCTTCCAAGGAGCAGGAGTCTTAATTTCATGGCTGCAGTCACAATCTCCAGTGATTTTGGAGCCTCCAAAAAAGAAGTATCTCACTGTTTCCATTGTTCCCCCATCTATTTGCCATGAAGTGATGGGCCCAGATGCCATTATCTTAGTTTTTCGAATGTTGAGTTTTAAGCCAACTTTTTCACTCTCCTCTTTCACTTTCATCAAGACGCTCTTTAGTTCTTCTTCACTTTCTGCCATAACGGTGGTGTCATCTGCATATCTGAGGTTATTGAGATTTCTCCTGGAAATGTTGATTCCCGTTTGTGCTTCATTCAGCCTGGCATTTCTCATGATGTACTCTGCATATAAGTTAAATAAGCAGGGTGACAGTAAACAGCCTTGACATACTCCTGTCCCGATTTGGAACCAGACTGTTGTTCCACGTTCAGTTCTAATTGTTGCTTCTTCACCTGCATACAGGTTTCTCAGGAGGCAGGTCAGGTGGTCTGGTATTCTCATCTCTTTAAGAATTTTCCACAGTTTGTTGTGATCCACATAGCGAAAGGGTTTAGCATAGTCAATAAAGCAAAAGTAGATGTTTCTCTGGAATTCTCTTGCTTTTTCAATGATCCAAAGGATGTTGGCAATTTGATCTCTGGTTCCTCTGCCTTTTCTAAAGCCAGTTTGAATATCTGGAAGTTCATGGTTCATGTACTGTTGAAGCCTGGCTTGGAGAATTTTGAGCATGACTTTGCTAGCATGTACCTGAGTGCAGTTGTGCAGTAGTTTGAGCATTCTTTGGCATTGCCTTTCTTTGGGATTGGAATGAAGACTGACATTTCCAGTCCTGTGGCCACTGCTGAGTGTTCCAGATTTGCTGGCATATTGAGTGTAGTGCTTTAACAGCATCATCTTTCCAGATTTGTAAAAGCTCAGCTGGAATTCCATCACCTCCACTAGCTTTGTTCATAGTGATGCTTCCTGAGGACAACTTGACTTCACATTCCAGGATATCTGGCTCTAGGTGAGTGGTCACACAATCGTGATTATTTGGGTCATGAACATCTTTTTTGTGTAGTTCTGTGTATTCTTGCCACCTCTTCTTAATGTCTTCTGCTTCTGTTAGGTCCATACCATTTCTGTCCTTTATTGAACACATCTTTGCATGAAAAGTTCCCTTGGTATCTCTAATTTTCTTGAAGAGATCTCTAGTCTTTCCCATTCTATTGTTTCCCTCTATTTCTTTGCATTGATCACTGAGGAAGGCTTTCTTATCTCTCCTTGGTAGTCTTTGGAACTCTGCATTCAAATGGGTATATCTTTCCTTTTCTCCTTTCAGCTTTACCAAGCTACTGAGTGCTTATCAGTGACAGATGAAATGATGATATCCTGACTTCATTCTCATATCCAAACAACTTTTACTTATGAAAACTTTGTTTTGTCTTAGTCATAAAAAAGTAGATTAAAACAACTTCACATAAGTCATAAACACCTGGGTTTGAAATCATACCAAATATACACAACACTGGGGCAAGCGCATTAACTGGAGGACAGAGAAGAAAGGCTCCTGGGAACAAGGCTGGATAGATAACCTGTGAGGCTTAATGCAAAGTGAAAAAGTGAGATACCTTATTCAAAAATCAGGGGAAAAAAATGTTAGATGCTGTGGCCAGCACAGCAAGTAGGGCTGGACACAGTTTGGGAAAAAGAAACTAGAGACGGAATTAAAGTTTTAAAGATGGGACCGGGGGACTCAAGACCTCTTGGGTCAAGAGCCCTGTTCCTTGGAGCCACATCACTGTTATTTAGTGTCTTGGCAAGCAGAAAGTATCTGCTGTGCTATGATGAAGTCAGCCTCCTGCGTCCCCAGTCATGTCTCCCATTTTATTGATTACTTTAAACTGTCTTTGTTATTTTCTTGTACAAGGGCTATCACCTAGCTGGAGGTCATAGACCCGCATATGCCTTGGGAAAACATCTTAGTGTGTGCACAAGCCATGTTCTGGACTTGTGCTGACCTGATGTTCCAAGGTCCACACTGTTTTTCCTTAGCTTAGCAGGGTATGACAACCCCAACTGACCAACCCAATGTACTTTTATTTGGGTTATGCTGTATTGCTCTATTTTGCTTTTATTCTTTTCCCACGGTGATTTTCTCATGGCATAGCCAGAGCAACAGGCGGCTGACTATTAACCCCTGAAGCTTGAAATGATAAAATAGAAAATTTTGTCCTTTCTTCTAGTTTCTTTACTTGTGCTTTTTGCTTATGACTTAATGTCATTCGAAATAAAACTTACATTTTAAATTGTTTATTTGAATTTTACCATTCGGTTTTTTGTTGCACACATGCCAGCTTTAAATGTAAATATATATCAGCATTTAACTAACTCATCAGTGGAATCACCAAAATTACACAATTTTTATTTTGTAACTTGTACATGTATGTATATATTTGATTCTCATTGTTTGCAGATTCTGTGTATGAGAATTTGCCTACTACCTAAAAGTTATTTGTAACCTCAAAATCAATACTCTCAGCACTTTTGGTCATTCATGGACATGTACATGTACAGTTTGGGAAAAATTGGAATTTGACAATATGTATAGTTCTTTCCAGGGTTTGTTGACTTAAAACAGACTGCCAGATATTTCTCCAGCGAAGATGAGTTTATTCAAAACAGCAGAGAATGGCAATTTGAGGTCTGCAACCATGGAATGCCACGTGGAATTCCCAGCAATAGGGAGGAAAAGGAAGTTGGGAGAGCCATAGCAAACAGAGTCCATGGCTTTTCATTGGCTGAGTCATTGCTGGGAATGAGGAGCAGTGTTTCTTCCTCGTTTTGGGCTCTGCTGTCCTCCCAACAGTGAGATCTCCCCCTCCTCGTCCCCCACTCTATTCAACTGAGGTTTCTGTTTATTATTTGTTTTGTTTTGTTTCGTTTTGCAGGTTGAAGGAGGAGAAGTTCTGTTTTCTTGTTTTATCTGTCAGACTGTAAGCATGTGTCTTTTTGTGGTCTGTTTAGTGTGCATTTTTTGCATTTTTGTGGATTTTGTTCATGACTGCAGTGTTTCAAATGACCCCCAAGTGTAGTGCTGCCCAGTGTTCAAAGAGGAAAACACGTGTGCTAGATAAGCCTGCATTAGCTATGACTGTGGAGAAGGCAATGGCTCCCCACTCCAGCACTCTTGCCTGGAAAATCCCATGGGTGGAGGAGCCTGATGGGCTGCAGTCCATGGGGTCGCTAAGAGTCAGGCATGACCGAGTGACTTCACTTTCACTTTTCACTTTCATGCATTGGAGAAGGAAATAGCAACTCACTCCAGGGTTCTTGCCTGGAGAATCCCAGGGACGGGGGAGCCTGGTGGGCTGCCGTCTATGGGGTCGCACAGAGTTGGACATGACTGAAGCGACTTAGCAGCAGCAGCAGCTATGACTTAGTTCAGTTACTGTGAGTTCAAATGTTAATGAAAAAATACTGTACATTAAATAAAGCGTGTTTAAAGAGAAACAAACATAAAATAAAGTTATGCATTGATCACTTGATGAAAATATGATCAGAAGCTTTCAGGAACCTAATTGTATTTCCCTTGAGAGCACTGTGGTTCAGCATTCACCAATTCAGTGTTTGTGGTGACTCTTTAGACCATACCTACCGTGAATAACAAGAATCAGTTGTATTTTTTAGACTGTGCTCTGTGGCATGTGGGATCTTAGTTCCCCTACCAGGGACTGAATGTGCTCCCTGCATTGAAAGTGTGGAGTCTTAACCACCTGATCACCAGGGAAGTCCCTGTATTTTGTTCTCACCAGAGCAATGGAAACACTGTGCAAGACTATTCAACTGTTTCAACTCCTGTGATACTGTGACTTATAGAAAGAAATACATATTTGGTCTTTGTCCCATTTCTGGCACAGAGCTCCTAAAACTCTTGGAATTTCCTAATGACAAAGATACTTTTTGTTATACTAATGAGATGACTATTGGACCCTACCTAAAGAGAGGGGCTGATTGTCAGAACAAACCATGTGATTAGAGGGAAGGGAAGGACAGGGAAGAAAGGGAAGGAGAGAATGAAGAGCTAGAGGTTGAATCAATCACCAGTCACCAATGATTGGATCAATCTGCCTGTGAAATGAAACTTACATAAAGCTCCAAAAGGAGAGTTCAGAGGACTTACAGGTTGGTGAACCAGAGTGCTTCCACTATGAGGTAGAAGCTCCTTTGTTGAGATGGCACCCTGTGTATCTGTCAAAAAACCAAAAAACCACGTGAAAGTCTTGAGTTGAGCCTATTCAGTGTCTTATTGAGAAACATGGCCTTAGAAAGAGACTCTCAGATAGCTCTGAGAAATTTCCAAGAAGGTCGGGGGAGAGGTCAGTATGGATGAGATTTTCGAAAAGGGTGTAGGTGATTTTGGCAAAGGGTATTTGTATAATCTTTTGCTTCTGTTAGGTCCATACCATTTCTGTCCTTTATTGAGCCCATCTTTGCATGAAATGTTCTCTTGATATCTCTAATTTTCTTGAAGAGATCTCTAGTCTTTCTCATTCTATTATTTTCCTCTATTTCTTTGCATTGATCACTTAAGAACGCCTTCTTATGTCTCCTTGCTATTCTTTGGTACTCTGCATTCAGATGGGTATATCTTTCCTTTTCTCTTTATCTTTCACTTCTCTTCTTTTCTCAGCTATGTGTAAAGACTTCTCAGACAACCATTTTGCCGTTTTGCATTTCTTTCTCTTGGGGATGGTTTTGATCATCACCTCCTGTACAATGTTACAAATCTCCCTCAAGTTCTTCAGGGACTCGGTCTATCAGTCTAAACCCTTGAATCTGTCACTTCCACTGTATAATTGTAAGGGATTTGATTTAGGTCATACTTGAATGGTCTAGTGGTTTTCCCTACTTTCTTCAATTTAAGTCTTGATTTTTCAATAAGGAGTTCATGATCTGAGCCACAGTCAGCTCCTGGTTTTGTTTTGCTGACTGTAAACAGCTTCTCCTTCAGTTGCAAATATAATTAATTTGATTTCTGTATTGACCATCTGGTGATGTCCATATGTAGAGTCAACTTCTGTGTTTTGGAAGAGGGTGTTAGTATGACTAGTGTGTTCTCTCGCAAAACTCTGTCAGCCTTTGCCCTGCTTCATTTTCTACTCCAGAGCCTAACTTTCCTGGTACTCCAGGTATCTCTTGACTTCCTACTTTTGCAATTCAGTCCCCTATAATGAAAAGGACATCTTTTTTGGATGTTAGCTCTAGAAAGTCTTATAAGTCTTCATAGAACTGTTCAACTTCAGATTCTTCAACATTACTGATCGTGATATTGAAAGTTTTGCCTTGGAAACAAACAGAGATCATTCTGTCGTTTTTGAGACTGCACCCAAGTACTGCATTTCAGATGCTTTTGTTGACTATGATGGCTACTCCATTTCTTCTAAGGGATTCTTGGCCAGAGTAGTAGATGTAATGGTCATCTGAGTTAAATTCACCCATTCCAGTCCATTTTAGTTCACTGATTCCTAAAATGTCGATGTTCACTCTTACCATTTCCTGTGTGACCACTTCTAAATTACCTTGATTCATGGACCTAACATTCCAGATCCCTATGCAATATTGCTCTTTACAGTATCGGACTTTACTTCCATGACCAGTCACATCCACATTTGGAAGCTGTTTTGCTTTGGCTCTGTCTCCATTCTTTCTGGAGCTATTTCTCCACTCTTCTCCAGCAGCATATTGGGCACCTATAGTCTTGGGGAGTTCATCTTCCAGTGTCATATCTTTTTGCCTTTTCATACTGTTTATGGAGTTCTCAACACAAGAATACTTAAGTCGCTTGCCATTCCCTTCTCCAGTGGACCACATTTTGTCAGACCTCTCCACCATGACCCGTCCATCTTGGGTGGCTCATAGTTTCATTGAGTTAGACAAGGCTGTGAAGCAGAAGATATTAAGAAGAGGTGGCAAAAACACACAGAACTATGCAAAAAAGATCTTCATGACCCAGGTAACCACGATGGTGTGATCACTCACCTAGAGCCTGACATCCTGGAATGCGAAGTCAAGTGGGCCTTAGGAAGCATCACTATTAACAAAGCTAGTGGAGGTGATGGAATTCCAGCTAGTTATTTCAAATCCTAAAAGATGATGTTGTTAAAGTACTGCACTCAATAGGCCAGAAACTTTGAAAAACTCAGCAGTGGCCACAGGACTGGAAAAGTCAGTTTTCATTCAAATCCCAAAGAAAGGCAGTGCTAAAGAATGTTCAAACTACTGCACAATCGCACTCATCTCTCATGCTAGCAAAATAATGCTTAAAATTCTCTAAGCAAGGCTTCAAGAATATGTGAGCCAAGAACTTCCAGATGTTCAAGCTGGTTTTAGAAAAGGCAGAGGAACCAGAGATCAAATTGCCAACATCCGTTGGATCATTGAAAAAGCAAGAGAATTCCAAAAAAACATCTACTTCTGCTCTATTGACTATGCCAAGGCCTTTGACTGTGTGGATCACAACAAAGTGTGGAAAATTCTTAAAGAGATGGGAATACCAGACCACTTGACCTGCCTCCTGAGAAACCTGTGTGCAGGTCAAGAAGCAACACTTAAAACCGGCCATGAAACAACAGACTGGTTCCAAATCAGGAAAGGAGCACGTCAAGTCTGTGTATTTTCACCCTGTTTGTTTAACTTCTGTGCAGAGTACATCATGTGAAATGCCAGGCTAGATCAAGTATAAGCTGGAATCAAGATTTCCAGGAGAAATATCAATAACCTCCAATAGGCAGATGGCACCACCCTTATGGCAGAAAGTGAAGAAGAACTAAAAAGCCTCTTGATGAAAGTGAAAGAGGAGAGTGAAAAAGCTGGCTTAAAACTCAACATTCGAAAAACTAAGATCATGGTATCCAGTCCCACCACTTCACGGGAAAACAATGGAAATTGTGACAGACTTTATTTTCTTGGGTTTCAGAATCACTGCAGATGGTGACTGCAGCCATGAACGTAAAAGATGCTTACTCCTTGAAAGAAAAGGTGTGACAAACCTCAACAGCATATTAAAAAGCATAGACATTACTTTACTGACAAAGGTCTGTATCGTCAAAGCTATGGTTTTTCCAGCAGTCATGCATGGGTGTGAGAGGTGGACTATAAAGAAAGCTGAGTGCCAATGAATGGATGCTTTTGATCTGTGGTGTTGGAGAAAACTCTTGAGAGTCCCTTGGACTTCAAGGAGATCAAACCAGTCCATCCTAAAGGAAATCAACCCTGAATATTCATTGGAAGGACTGATGTTGAAGCTGAAGCTCCATACCCTGGCCACCTCATGCAAAGAACTGATTCACTGGAAAAGATCTTGATCCTGGGAAAGACTGAAGGCAGGAGAAGGGGATGACAGAGGATTAGATGGTTGGATGACATCACTGACTCGATGGACATGAGTTTGAGAAAGCTCCGGTAACTGGCGATGCACAAGAAAGACGAGTGTGCTGCAGTCCACAGGGTTGCAAAGAGTCGGACACGAGTGAGGGACTGAACTGAACTGATTTGTATAATCATGCACAAATCTCAGTGGAAGGTTGCTGCAGGTCATAAGGAACTTAGATTGCTCAGATACCTTAGTTATCAGTTTTTTAAGTATGGGGCTTTATAAGTACAGGCAGATGTAAGAATGCAGATTCATAAAAATTTCTCCTGAAAAATCTCTCTCTGAAGGCTTGTTTTGCTGTTTTTCTTTTTTCCAGGGCACAGAATGCCTACTTCCTGATCTCCATCTTAAATTCCTTAAAGGATGTGTTGAAGTTCAGTGACTGAGTGGCTCCTGACTTAATAATGGCTCCTGACTTAATTCTTGTTGAACTGATACTGAAAACTGGGTGCACTGGTGCCAAATCAAATCTTGGAGACAGAGTTTTGGGTGAGGTAGAAAATACTAGGTTTATGGCTTTGCCAGGCAAAGGGGGGCACAGCAGTTCATGCCCTCAAAATTCTGTGTCGCCAGAAATTGTGAGATAATAAATATTTGTTGCTTTAAGTCACTATATGGTAGCAATAGGCAACTAATACAATATTAACGTTACCCCATTGTTACAATAAAAAGAAAACAACTCTGTGTCCCAACCTCTGTGCAATTTTTTTCTTTCACATCAGGTTGATTTTATTTAGGACTTCCCTGGTGGCTCAGATGGTAAAGTGTCTGTCTACAATGCGGGAGACCCGTGTTCGATCCCTGGGTCAGGAAGATCCCCTGGAGAAGGAAATGGCAATCCACTCCAGCACTGTTGCCTGGAAAATCCCATGGACAAAGGAGCCAGGTAGGCTACAGTCCGTGGGGTCGAAAAGAGTCAGACATGACTGAGCGACTTCAATATTCACGTTACCCCATTGTTACAATAAAAAGAAAACAACTCTGTGTCCCAACCTCTGTGCAATTTTTTTTTCCACATCAGGTTGATTTTATTTAACTTTCATTATAATGTATGCTGTTGGTGTAAGATTCAATGTCTCTACTGTTGGCCATATCTCAGTGTGAGACCCCCAGAGATTTCTGAAGTCTCTAGCTGTGCTCTGAAGTCACTGGCTGCTCACTGGTCCAGCTGGAATGGCAGGGCTCTCCATGATCTCTGTGACCCCCTCCGCTTCGTCCTGATTCAGCTCTTCATTCACCTTGGAACGCTGGCTGCAGAGCTTTGAACCTCTGGTTTCCTTAAGTTTCTTAGAGGTGGGAAATTTCTAAGAGGCTTTCTTGGCCACCTTTTCTTGAATGTGCTTATTCACCCTCACAGTTCCCTGGCCACTTTGACACTTTTCTTTGGATCTCGGTTGATAGGAGGTCTTTGTCTTTTCGTCCTGGGTATCTGGAGTTGGCTGTTCCATAACTGCTCTAGAGCTTTGTGGCATCCCAGTCACTTTAGTTATTTTGAAGGCCCGCAGTGGTCTGCTCCAGAGCCCCTGAGCACCCCTATATATAGCCCTCCCCAGGGGGCCACACTGTTAGCTTTATGAGGTCAGCAAGTCACTTCGCCAGCCAACGGTGGCCCTGGGTGAGCCTTGACTTCACAAAGCCCTATCCTGACACCTCTAGGGGAGGATGGGGAGCAACTCTGATGTTTTGGTGGGAGAAATGAGGCATTTTTAATGCTCCTAAAGAGCCCTCCAAACTCACCTGCCATCCTCATCTCTCTAAGTCAACTCTGATGGGTTACATACCTGGGAGAGTATGTCTCCTCCAAACCTTCCCTCACAGCCACACTATTCAGGGTTTCATTCTGTTCTCACTTACCTTTCACCATTATCTAGTTTTTAATATCTTGCCTAAAATCCCTCCATGGTAATTTGGCTATATTTAAGTGTCCGTGGAAATGAGAATCATTCCACTTTCCTCCTACAAGGTGGTCTTAATGCACCTTGAAGATCATTTAATTCTGGGCCACCTACCAGAAACATTTTCCAACCCACCTCTTTTTCTCAGTGTTCACATAGCTCTCCTCATTTTTCTAGCTTCCAGTCTGAAACCCATCTTCAGGCTGTGAGACTTCATTGAATACACTTGCTCTTGCTCCATTTGGAACTGTCTTGTTTCAAGTCTAGGACTCACAGTCACCCCACTAGGGGTACTATCTAGGCTTGCATTTTAATAGGGTGATGGGGAGAAGCCTGGTAGGCTGCAGTCCATGGGGTGGCTAAGAGTCGGACATGACTGAGCGACTTCACTTTCACGTTTCACTTTCATGCACTGGAGAAGGAAATGGCAACCCACTCCAGTGTTCTTGCCTGGAGAATCCCTGGGATGGTGGAGCCTGGTAGGCTGCTGTCTTTGGGGTCACAGAGTCGGACGTGACTGAGGTGACTTAGCAGCAGCAGGGGATGAGGCAGATAAATGCATGCTTCATGTTGTGCTGGGTGATCCCATGCAGGAAATGACAACCTGAGACTGATTAGTATTCCCAAGAAGGGGTGGAGCTTGCCCAGAAGTGTGTGAGCCTCGTGTGCAAAGGTCTTCTCAACATGTGCCTTCACAAATCTTTTTTTTTCCATCTTGTTCACCTGCTGGCAACTCCACGGAAACTTACTCACAGTCAAGACCATGGTGGAGTTATCTCCATGAAGAGCTACCACAAGCTTCCAGCTTCTTGAAGGAGACGCTGAGTAATCATGTCCTGCCCATCTAGTTCTTAAGGTCTCTCACCAAGGTTGTTGGCTCTGGAGGAAAGGGGAGTGAACTGCATACTTCACCGCAGTCCTTGTGTTCCTAATGAGTAGAAGGGTCAGCCAGCCTGAGGTGTGCCCCTGGGGACTCAGCTTTTTGCCTTAGTGGCTCTTCTTGTGTTTCCTGTGAATTTCTCACTTCCTAGTATCCACTGGTTGCTTGTTCATGCAGGATGCATCACACTGTTTAAAATTTTAAGAGGCAGAACAAAGCACACCAAAAACAAGCCCAAAAGATGACTCTTAAAATTTTTAGAACAACGAACCTAAAAGCTTGCCCTGAAGATCCTGGACTAGCCCCCAAGATGATAGCTTATGGAGAATGATGTCTGATTCTGAAGAGCCTAAGCTATTCCATCTTGTAAAAGAACTCCATTTTGTAAAGGTTCCGGGCAAACAGACTTAGACTTTGGATATCATCCAACCTTGCCCCACTGCCCACGAGCCAATCGGCCCTTAGGCTAAACCTCCTGACTTTACGTTCAGAGACTTGTGATTTACCTTGAAAGTAAAAACCAATCAAGAATCCACACACAAACCCTATAGAAGAAAGTAGCCAGCCAGGTATCCTTCAGCCTGAGCACCCCCTTAAGTAACCAATCAGTTGTCCTTCAGCCTGAATGCCCCCTTTTTACCCTTTTACCTGAATATTTCCTATAAAAGAAGTGTAACCCAAAACTCGGGGCTCCCTCCCTATAGCCGCTGTGTCGGTGCTGGTGGGAGGCCCAGCTCGAGCTTGGTAATAAAAACTCTCTTGCTTTTGCATCGGATACCGGCTCCCTGGTGGTCATTGAGAGATTTCAAGACTTGGGCATAACAATTCATAATCTCCACAGAAGACTTAGCTTCAGGACCAGGGACCAGGCTTGATCACTCATGAGCTTTTTCGTAGCAGAGTTTTTTTAAAGCGGAAAGAGGACAGAGGAAGCTTCTGACATGGACATCAGAAGGGAGACAAAGAGTGCCCCCCTCTGTGCAATTTAGTGAGGAGTTTTATAGCAGTGGTTCAAGGACAGGGTTGCTGATAAGGATCAGGGTGTGTGCGGGGCTTGCACTCTAATCCGGTCTAAGGTCGTCTCCTGTTGAGCTTTCTGTGGATCTAGAGGTTATCAAACTGTGACCTTCTCTGGAATGAAGAATGTTTCATCAAGAAGTTAACATCTTCCATTTGTTGGGGGTTTTAGTTCTGCTGAACTCAAAGACGTTATGTGCTTAGGTTGAGGGGGAGCTAGGACTCTGCCCCAAGGCTGTACTATTCTTTCTTTCTTGAGTGAGTCTCCTTTGTCTCTTCCTGCCCTCCCTTTCCTGACTAGCAACTGTTTGAACTTGCCCTTTATTCTTAGGAGAGCTCCTGGAGCTGAAGTGTATTCCCTACAAACAAGAAATGGGGGCCACAGAAAGGCTTTTGCGCGCAGCAGCCTCTCAGTGTCCTGCTCAGCTTCAGAATTAGGGGATGAATTATCTCTTAATCTGATTATTGATTCATATCCTTTAATACCTTTTGTAATAAATTGGTCATCTAGTGAGTTAACTAGTTTCTTGAGTCCTGTGAGCTGCCTCTAGCAAATTAATCAAAACCAAGAAGGGGTCTGCGAGAGCTGTGATTTATAATCAGAAGCACGTGTAACAACCAGGACTTGTGGTTGGCATTGAAATGACGGTGGTCTTGGGACTCAGTCCTTAACCTGTGGGATCTGATGCTATTTCAGTGTAGACATGGTCAGAACTGACTTGAAGGACACCCAGGAAAAGCTCCCCACAGCCTGTAACTGGTGATCGGAACTGTCGACTCCGCTGCTTGAGAGACATGCATTCCACCAACACTCTCCACTTTTGACTTGATGAGGAAGGGCAGACTGAAGAAAAAATTATGAATTTCCCTTTTTTGCCCTTTCTTGCTATGTAATTTTTTCAATGGGGTTGGGAGGGGAACAGCATTTCCTTCCCGCCTGTTCGTTTTCTTGGCTGGCCTAAGTGAGGTCAGACAGATTAACAGGAGGAAAAAAACCACACACAAAAAAGTTTAATAACTTGTATACAAGGGAGAGACCTTGGAAAACTGAGCAGCTATCCGAAAAGGATGGAAACCTGCACCTTATATACTACTGAGGTAGAAATTGCTAGGCAGTCAGTGTAGGCTTGGGGCCTCAGTTCAGTCACTCAGTTGTATCCGACTCTTTACGACCCCATGGACTGCAGCATGCCAGGCTTCCGTGTCCATCACCAACTCCCGGAGTTTACTCAGACTCATGTCCATTGAGTCGATGATGCCATCCAACCATCTCATCCTGTGTCGTCCCCTTCTCCTCTTGCCTTCAATCTTTCCCAGCATCAGGGTCTTTTCCAATGAGTCAGTTCTTTGCATCAGGTGGCCAAAGTATTGGAGCTTCAGCTTCAACATCAGTCCTTCCAATGAACATTCAGGACTGATCTCCTTTAGGATGGACTGGTTAGATCTCCTTGCAGTCTAAGGGACTCTCAAGAGTCTTCTCCAATATCACAGTTCAAAAACATCAACTCTTCAGTGCTCAGCCTTCTTTATAGTCCAACTCTCACATCCATACATGACTCTCGGAAAAACCATAGCCTTGACTAGACAAGACTTTTGTTGGCAAAGTAATGGTTACAGCCTAGATTCTTTTTTTAGTTGTAGATTTTAAGTCCAACTTACTCCCTCCCATAAGTGTCTCACTCCATTAACCTATAACTGTACATTTTGTTCTAGTTCCCAGTCATTCAGAGGACGAGAAAATTAGTAACTGCAGTCCAACTTATCAACGAAAAAAACACCAGATGGACCAGTAATTCTTAAGCATTCATCTGATCCTTAAACAGCCTGAGGTCATGAGAAAAGGTCACAGGCTGATGACTCAATGTCTATGAATACTCAAGGACTGGGGGATCAAAGAAAGCCATAACAATGACAAAGTGGACATTGCAACATTTAAAATGATTGGGAGGTGGGAGGGGATTCATGTTTGGGAACGTGTGTACACTCATGGTGAATTCATGTCAATGTTTGGCAAAACCAATACAGTATTGTAAAGTAAACTAAAGTTAAAATAAAAATTAAAAATAAAATGATTGGTCAAAAATTACACACACCAGGGCCCCGAGCCAACCAAAAGTGAACAGATCAATACTGGCAAAGGTATAAATTGTTGTTATTCTCACCTTTGAGGGCACTTCACCCCCTCTCAGTGTCTATGCTGAGAGCTTTGTTTCTCTATCCTTTAAAAACTCTGCCAGGGTGAGTGTTTGCATGTTTGTGAAGTTCATTCTTTGGCTCCATGAACTAGAACTTGGTTTCATGTTTTACCACCTTTAGCTAAAGACAAAGGGCATGGTGGTGAAGAGCCGGTTACAGGTAGATACCAGGAAAAGCCCAGTAAACAAGGGTAAAGTTGATATGCAGACTCACGTTGTTGCCTTCTCCAGTGATATCGGTTTCTAAAAGTTTAGAAACCCTCCTCCTCTTGGTACAGTGAGGGAGACACCCTTACAAATGGAGAGCTTCCTTATAAATGCAAATGTCTCTTATAAAAGGTAACTTTTGCTCAGTTTTCGGAGCTTCTGCTGTGTCTGTAGTTTCTTTAACCAGTTTAAAATAATCCTTAAGGGACTCCCCTGGTGGTCCAGTGGTTATGCGTCTGCCTGCCAGTTTAGGGGACACGGGTTTGATCCCTGGCTTGAGAAGATTCCGCATGCTGCAGGGCAACTAAGCCTGTGCACCACGACTACTGAAGCTCGGGGCCCTACAGCGCATGCTCTGCAACAGAGGAAGCCGCCACAGGAAGCCTGCGCCCCTCGACGGAGACTAGCCCCCGACCAGCATTAGGGAACGTGCGCGGGCGGCAGTGAAGACCCAGAGCCACCAGAGAAAAATATTACATTTTTAAAGAATTAAAAATATAAAATAAGCCTTATGGAGGGGTAGAGACAAGAGGGCAGAGTGGGAGGGCAAGGAGTCCGGAAGGAACTCCCGAGTGGCTGGGTAGAGCACGGGGCAGAGAAGGGGTGGGGGGTGGAGCCAACGGGGCTGGGGCCCTGGGGGGCAGCTGGGGTGTCTAATGCCTGGAAAGGCACCTCCACGGGGCCAGTGGGGATGGGAAAGACCCTTGGGGGCACTTCCCCTGCCCGCTGGGCCCCTGGGAGCCGCTGTGGTATCAGGCCTGGCCCTCCGTCCTCTGAGGCCCCCGCAACCTGCTTGAGTCCAGGGAGCCTGAGAGAGACGCGAGGGGAAAGACCAGAACTGGACAGGAAGGGGCTCTGGAGAAGAGGTTTGGAGGACTGGTGGAAACGGCTGGCACTGGGGATGGGGAAAGACCCTTGGGGGCACTTCCCCTTGCCCACTTGGCCCTGGGGCACCTGCTGCGGTCCCAAGCCTGATCTTATACCCTTGGAGGCCAAAGACACTCCAGGGGTGCCCTCCGGGCTGCCCTGAGCCTAAGCCCCACCCTGCACCCCCAGCCAGAGCCTTTTCTGGCTTTTTATTTTTTTGCTATTTTGGTTCTGTTTTACCTTCTGGTAGTTGTTTCACTGATATGTTTATTTTTTCTAACATACCTGTTAGTTTTCTAAATTTATTTTATTTTTTTAACTCTTGTTAATGTTGTGCTTCACTTTTTTTCCTTTTTAGCTATTAGGGTTCTGTTTTACCTTTTAGTGTTTATTTCATTTGTCTTTTCCCCCCCTAACATATCTGTTAGTTTTTAAATTTTATTTTATTTTTTTATTATTGTTCTATTCCTTTTTCTTTTTCTTTTTTTTCCCTTGCTCTGTGGCTTGCGGGATCTTATTCATGAGCTGGAGGCTGGGTCTGAGCTCCTGTCCTCAAACTCTTCCAAAAAATTGCAGAGGGAGGAACACTCCTAAATTAGTTCTACAAGACCACCATCACTGTGATACCAAAACCAGACATAGATGTCACAGAAAGAGAAAATTACAGACAAATATCACTGATGAACATAGACACAAAAAATCCTCACAAAATACTAGTGAACAGAATCCAACACACCAAAGGATCAGTCACCAAGATCAAGTAGGATGTATCCCAGTGATGCAAGGCTTCTTCAGTATATGCAAGTCAATCAATGTGACACACCATTTTAACAAATTGAAAGATAAAAATGACATGATCATCTCAACAGTCACAGAGAAAGTTTTTGACAAAATTCAACATCCATTTATGATAAAAACTCTCCAGAAAATGAGCATAGAGGGAACTTAACTCAACGTAATAAAGGCCATGTATGACAAAACCACACCAAACATCATTCACAATGGTGAAAAACTGAAAGCATTTCACCTAAGATCAGGAAAAAGACAAGGATGTTCACTCTCACCACCTTATTCAACATAGTTTCGGAAGTGCCACAGTAATCAGAGAAGAAAAAGAAATAAAAAGAATACAATTTGGAAAAGAAGAAGTAAAACTGTCACTGCAGATGACATGATACTGTCCATAGAAAATTCTAAAGATGCCACCAGAAAACTTCTAGAGCTCATCAGTGAATCTGATAAGGTTTCAGGAAACAAAATTAATGCACAGAAATTTCTTGCATTCTTGTACACTAACAACAAAAGAGCAGAAAGAGACAAAAACAATCCCATTTACCATCACAACATAAAGAATAAAATACCGAGAAATAAGCCTACTTAATGAGGCAGAAAACAGTGCTGAAGGAAATCAAAGATGACACAAACAGTTGAAGAAATATACCATGTTCTTGAATTGAAAGAATCAATATTGTGAAAATGAATATACTACCCAAAACAATCTACAGATTGAATGCAATTTCTATCAAATTACTGATGGAATTCTTCATAGAATTAGAACAAAAATTTTGCAATTTGTATGGAAACATAAGAGACCTTGAATAGTCAAATTAATCTTGAGAAAAAAATGGAGCTGGAGGAATCACACTCCCTGAATTCAAACTTACTACAAAGCTACAGTAATCAAGACAGTATGGTACTGGCACAAAAACAGGAATGTGAATCAATGGTACAGGATAGAAAACCCAGAGATAAACCCACACGTCTATGGTCACTTAATCTATGACAGGAGAAGGCAATGGCACCCCACTGCAGTACTCTTGCCTGGAAAATCCCATGGACAGAAGAGCCTGGTAGGCTGCAGTCCGTGGGGCCACTAAGGGTTGGACACGACTGAGCAACTTCATTTTCACTTTCATGCATTGGAGAAGGAAATGGCAATCCACTCCAGTGTTCTTGCCTGGAAAATCCTAGGGACGGGGGAGTCTGGTGGGCTGCCATCTATGGGGTCGCACAGAGTCAGACACGACTGAAGCGACTTAGCAGCAGCAATCTATGACAAAGGAGGCAAGAATGTACAATGAAGAAAAGAGAGCCTCTTCAGTAAGTGGTGCTGGGAAATCTGGACAGCTACATGTAAAGAATAAAATTAGAACACTTCCTAACACCAAACACAAAAATAAACTCAAAATAGATTAAGGACCTAGATGTAATATCAGACACTATAAGACTCTTAGATGAAAACAATGGAAAAACACTCTGACATAAACCACAGCAAGATTTTTTTTTTTACCCACTCCTAGTGTAATGAAAATAAAAACAAAAAATAAAAATGGGACTTAATTAAGCGTATACTTTTTCACAGCAAAAGAAACCATAAGGAATACAAAAAGACAACCCTCAGAATGGGACAAAATATTTGTAAACAAAGCAGCAGGCAAAGGATTAATCTCCAAAATATACAAACAGCTCATGGAGCTCAATATCAGAAAAACAAACAGCCCAATCAAAAATGGGCAGAAGACCTAAATGGACATCTTTCCAAAGAAGACAGACAGAGGGCCAAGAGGCACATGAAAAGATGCTCAACATCAATAATTATTAGAGAAATGCAAATCAAAACTACAATGAGGTATCACCTCACAGCAGTCAGAATGGCCATCATCAAAAAATCTAAAAACAATAAAGAAAAGGGAATCCTCTTGCACTAGTGGTGGGAATGTAAATTGATATAGCCACTGTGGAGAACAGTTTGGTGGTGGTGGTGGTTTAGCTGCTAAGTCGTGTATGACTCTTGCGACCCCATGGACAGTAGCCTGCCAGGCTCCTGTGTCCGTGGGATTCTCCAGCAAGAGTACTGGAGTGGGCTGCCATTTCCTTCCCCAGGAGAGCAGTATGGTGGTTCCTTAAAGAATTAAACATAGAACTGTCATGTGACTCAGCGAACCCACTACTGGGCATATACCCTGAGAAAACCTTAATTCAGAAGGTTGCATGTGCCCCAATAGTCATTGCAGTACTGCTTAACAATAGCCAGGAGAAACAACCGAAACGCCCAATGACGGATGAATGGTAAAGAGAACACGGCACTTGCAAACAAGGGACTGCTACTCAGTGACCCAGAGGAACGAAACAGGGTCATTCATAGATATGCGGATGGACACAGAGTCTGGCACACATAGTGAAATCAGAAAGAGAAAAGCAAATATCTTACATTAATGCATACATGTGGAATCTAGAAAAGTGGTCCAGGTGAGCCTCTTTCTCAGGCAGAAACAGAGACACAGGTGTACAGAATGGGCATGTGGACACAGGGAGGAGGGGAGGGTGAGACAAACTGGGAGACTGGGAGTCACACGCATACACCCCTTGTGTCATTCACTGGACCACAGAGAAAGCTAGGGAGTTCCAGAAGAACATCTACCTCTGCTTCATCGACTACGCTAAAGCCTTTGACGGTGTGGATCACAACAAACTGGAAAGCTCTTAAAGAGATGGGAATACCAGACCATCTTGCCAGGTTCTTGAGAAACCTGTATGAGGGTCAAGAGGCAACAGTTAGTTAGAACCATGTATGGAACAACTGATTGGTTCAAAATTGTGAAAGGAGTACGACAGGGCTGTCTGCAGTCATCTTGTTTGTTTAACCTATATGCTGAGCACATCATGAGAAATGCCAGGCTAGATGAATTACAAGCTGGAATAGACATAGGTGCGAGAAACATTAACAACCTCAGATGTGTGGATGCCACTCAAATGGCAGAAAGTGAAGAGGAACCAAAGAACCTCTTGATGAGGGTGATGGAGGAGAGTGAAAGAGCTGGCTTAAAACTAAATATTAAAAAAAACTAAGATCATGGTGTCCAGTCCCATTACTGCATGGCAAATAGAAGGGGAAAGGTGGAAGCAGTGACAGATTTCCTCTTCTTGGGCTCCAAAATCACTGCAGATGGTGATCCCAGCCATGAAATTAGAAGACGATTGTTTCTTGGCAGGAAAACTATGACAAACCTGGACAGTGTGTTGAAAAGCAGAGACGTTACTCTGCCGACAAAGGTCCGTATAGTTAAGGCTATGGTCTTCCCAGTGGTCATGTACAGTTGTGAGAGCTGGACCATAAAGAAGTGAGAATGCCAAAGAATTGATGCCTTCCAACTGTGGTACTGGAAAAGACTCCTGAAAATCCCATGGACAGCAAGACCAAACCAGTCAATCTTAAGGGAAATCAACCCTGGATACTCATTTGAAGGACTGATGCTGAAGCTAATGCTCCCATACTTGGGCCACCTGATGTGAAGAGCTGATTTACTGGAAAAGACCCTGCTGCTGGGAAAGACTGAGGGAGAAGGAGGCGAGGACTAGATGGTTGGATGGCATCACTGACTCAATGGACATGAGTTTGAGCAAACTTTGGGAGATGGTGAAGGACAGGGAGGCCTGGGTTGCTGCAGTCCATGGGGTCGCAAAAGAGTCAGACACGACTGGAGTGACTTATTATGTATGTATGATGGGTATGTCATTCTTTTAAAGATTGTGCTCTCCCTACGGTTTCACAACTAGCATTCCGTTTAACTCACAATTTCCTGGCTACTAATTTGAGAAAATAAAACTATAAGAGGAAGAAACTATAAGACAGTCTTTCATCCATTCATTTGTAAAAATTCTCAACAAGAAATAAACAGAAAGGTTACCTATCTGAGAACATAATTTATTAATTATTCTCAATTTAGGAGAATGTATTTAAGGATAAATGACATTTAAAAAATAAAATTCAACCAAGTAAATTTGAGATCTAATGGCTTAAGAAGGTGATTCATGAATCAGGCTGCATTCCATCTGGCAACTAGAGGGCATTCCAGGAGTAGTACAAAATGGAAAGCTTTTATGCAAAGGAGGGCAAGACAGTTATTAGCAAGAGAAAAGGGTTACTTTGGGCCAGGTCTCCTTCTTTTTGAGGGGAAGGAAATAGCTTAGTTTTATCATGCATATTACCTCACTGGCAACTGTTCAGGAAATTTCAGATTGCTTTATAGGTCACATTTCTGGGCAGGATTGAAACTTGGGTGGATGCTGTGAAGGGTACATGATTCCATTTGGGGCTTGTTGTTGCTTTTTAACTCATTGGGGCATAAGTGAAACAGTGCAACTCAGATTAGAACCTGAGCTCACGGGCCAGGACTTGAACCAGTCAGAAGCTAGACTGGGTCTTACATCCATGGTCTTTAACTGAGGTCACACACCTGGTCTCAGGGGTCTTGAAAGAAAGAATCATCACAGAAAGAATTCAGTGAGAGAAAAAATGATAGGCAAGAAGTGAAGTATTTAGAAAGAAACACTCCACAGAGAATAGGCACCTCAGAAGCTGAGGCACTGGGTCATGGGGTTGTCAGTTTTTATAGGGGTGGGTTATTTCATAGACTAACGAGTGAGATGACTATTGGACCTAGTTGGTTCTAACCAGGAATTTTGGGGAAGGGGCGGTGATTTCCAGGAACTGAGCTACTGCTCACTTTTTGATTTTCATGGTTGGCCTTGGAACTCTCATGGGGCATCTGTCATTTAGTTTGCTGATGTGTTGCACTGAGGATACAGTATGGCTCAAGGTCTAGAAGAAGTCAACTGGGCCACCATCTTGAACCTATTTGGTTCTAATCGGTTTATGTCATGTCCTCAGGCTATGTCATTCTTTTAAACTGTGTGCCCTGCTCCCTTCTGTCTCATGAGCATGAGCTGGCTTTGTTTTCTCTGGGACCTGCCACCCAACTGTGGTAGGCTGAACCTCCCTTTCTTACTGAGCGGTAGCTCTCTTAACAACTTATTTTGATCCCATAAACAATCATCTCATAAGTGAAACCAAGTGCTCCCCTAGGCTGAATTTCTCTGCCAAATTTATGATTAACCGCTCAATCCAAAACTATTCCCTTTCTTGTCCTGCCCCTGTTCCCCTCAAGATTCAGTTCAGTTTAGCCGCTCAGTTGTGTCCAACTCTTTGTGACCCCATGAATCATCGTAGCACGCCAGGCCTCCCTATTCATCACCAATTCCCGGAGTTCACTCAAACTCATGTCCATCGACTCCATGATGCTATTCAGCCATCTCATCCTCCGTCGTCCCCTTCTCCTGCCCCCAATCCCTTCCAGCATCAGGGTCTTTTCCAATGAGTCAACTCTTCACATCAGGTGGCCAAAGTTCTGGAGTTTCAGCTTTAGTATCAGTCCTTCCAAAGAACACCCAGGGCTGATCTCCTTCAGAATGGACTGGTTGCATCTCCTTGCAGTCCAAGGGACTCTCAAGAGTCTTCTCCAACACCACTGTTCAAAAGCATCAATTCTTCAGCGCTCAGCTTTCTTCACAGTCCAACTCTCACACCCATACATGACCACTGGTAAAACCATAGCCTTGACTAGACGGATCTTATTTGGCAAAGTAATGTCTCTGCTTTTGAATATGCCATCTAGGTTGGTCATAACTTTCCTTCCAGGGAGTAAGCTTCTTTTAATTTCATGGCTGCAATCACCATCTGCAATGATTTTGGAGCCCAAAAAGTAAAGTCTGACACTATTTCCACTGTTTCCCCATCTATTTCCCATGAAGTGATGGGACCAGATGCCATGATCTTCATTTTCTGAATGTTGAGCTTTAGGTCAACTTTTTCACTCTCCTCTTTCACTTTCATCAAGAGGCTTTTTAGCTCCTCTTCACTTTCTGCCATCAGGGTGGTGTCATCTGCATATCTGAGGTTATTGATATCTCTCCTGGCAATCCTGATTCCAGCTTGTATTTCTTCCAGCCCAGCGTTTCTCATGATTGAGGAGTATCAAAGAAAAGGAGGGTTGACACTGAACAGGACACTGTGGGGCCCTCTTGGGTACAAAAGACTCTTTACTTCTAGTTTATAGAAACGGGCTGTAGTGTCCTAGGCCTTCCCTGAGTCCCAAAGAGCAGATTCAGCTTCAGGCAGTTACCAGTTAGGAGATGCTGGAACAAACAAAAAGCAGTCAGGAAGCAGTTCAGTGACAGGACAGAATCCTGGTGCTGCCTCAGGGAGCATACACGCAACACGACAGGCGCGCTGAGACCCCACACTGGGGAGAACCGGAAGGCTGAAGGCAGAGGTTCCCGGAGGCCCGGGCTACCTCGCCACCAACTGGTCAGAGGTCAGCTCTCACCCCAAGTACTGCCTTTAAAAACTCTTCCTTGGGCACTCCCTGGTGGTCCAGTGGTTAGGACTCAGCGCTTTCACTGCTGTGGCCTGGCTTCCATCTCTGGTGGAGGAACTAAGATCCTGGAAGCTGCAGGCAGCGGCCAAAACCAACCAAACAAAAAACTCTTCCCTGAAAACCATTGTGAGTTCAGGTCTTCTGAGCATTCTCTGTGCACAGCCCTTGCAATAGACCTTCTGGCACTCCAGACTCCAGTGTGTCAGTTTGTTTGGCCTCGCTGTGTGTAGGGCACATGGGCCCGGGTTTGGCAAGGCAGCTATCTCTCGGTTATGAGGATCCTTTCATGCCAGTGTTTAAGAACCAGTTCTGTCTGAATCTTCATACAGATCTGACACAAATCTCTCTACTTGATGAATGAGGTTGCCATGCTCTTTCTGTGCTTATTTTGCTTCCTAGGCTAACATTTACTGGCCATCAGTATCAGAGTGACATAGTGCCCTCGTGTGTGGCACATTTAAATGCTTGTCACATGTAGAGTGAATCTGAGAGCAACGAAGAAATCTACCCAAAACAGGTATGAGAGCTAGCTCCTGTGAAAATCGGCCTTTATCCCACCGTCTTAGTCTGCTCAGGCTTCCATAACAACAATACTGGGGACTGAAAGAGCGAACACTTATTTCTCACAGTTCTGGAGGCTGGTAAGTCCAAGATCAAGGTACTCACAGACTGGGTGTCTGGTCAGAGCTTGACACCTGGTTCACAGGCAGCCATCTGGCTGTGTTCTCACAAGGCAAGAGGGGTGAGAGGCCCTGGGCACTGGCCCCCTCCCTGAGAGCCCCACGGTCATGGCCTGATCGTCTAGGGCCCCGCCTCCTAACAGCCTTCCCCGGTGGCTTAGTGGCAAAGAATCCACCCGCAGTACAGGAGACACAGAGATGCGGGTTCAGTCCTTGGGTTGAGAAGATCCCTTGGAGGAAGGCATGGCAACCCGCTCCAGTATTCCCTCCTGGAGAGTCCCATGGACAGAGGAGCCCGGCGGGCTATAGTCTATGGGGTCGTAAAGAGTTGGATATGACTGAAGTGACTGAGCATGCAAACCATCACAACAGAGATTAAGTTTCAACATATGAATTTTAGGGCCACACAAATGTGCGGTCTCTACCACCTACCCAAGTGCTTGTGAAGCCACTTCCGATGTTCTATACCTCACAGATTTATCCTAGGAGTCCCTGGCCCTGCACCCTGTTGACATGGTACCAACGAAATGACCTAGGCCCAGATGCCTTTCTCTGGTGCATTTAGAGTTGCCATGCCCAGCAGTGGGTAGTCAGCCCCGCCAAGGCCCTTCCTCTCAGTTCTGGCACACACTCTACGCTCTCCTTTTCCTGGGGCGTCAGGTACCCTGCAGAAGAGATGGTGAGATGGTTCCCACCCCTGGGGACGGCGGAGGCAGTGAGGAGGAAAGACACTCTCCTCGCGACCAGCGTGTCCTCAGAGGCTGGCCACAGCCACGCTCGGTCCTCTCCCGCGGAGCGGAGGCACAGTGCTGTGGGGAGCAGTGTGCGTTAGGACTTCTTTTCCTGTTCTCAGCAAGCCTGAGGGTTGTTGGCTGACCTCTAACAGCTGGTGGTGCTCTGAACTCAGAAACGTGGGATGTTCTTACACCTTTGATGTTTAGCTTTAAGCCTCGGCCTCCATTCCTGAACCACAGAAAAACATCACTCAACATTTTACAACGACATGCACTGAACTCACATCACCTGTCAGTTATTGATAACCTGACTTTATCTTGGGGCTTGTGCTAAGAACTAGGGTGAATACAAGGATTTAATTATATTTTCCTACAGACAAAGGGACTGCAGTTTGATAGGAGAGACTGAGGACATACATTAACAGAACCATGCAGAAAACTAACAGAAACATCCAAAGCAACGATAGTAGCATGTGCTTTATATTATGTCCCCTTTGGCAGGGAAAGGAACAAAGGCACCCTTATTTGAGTGGAGCGAACCTAGATGTCTTCACTCCCAGCTTTATCCATGCTTTAAAATTACTTTTCGTTTTGGCATAACTTTCAGAAAAGTTGCAGGGACAGTACAGAGAGTTCCTGTACCTTTCACACAGCTTCCCCTAAATGCTAATTATATAACCTTGGTACCTTTGTCAAAACTAAGAAATTAACATTGATACAGTACTATCGACTACAATATGAACTTTCTTCTCTGTTGTTTTTTTTTTTAACCTTTTTCCCCACTAATGTCCTTTTCATGTGCTACAATCCGATCCAAGGCATCACGTATTCAGTCATCACACCTTCTTAGTCTCTGCCAGTCTGACAGTTTCTCCAGTCTTTCGTTGTCTTTCACGACTTTAACACTTTAAAGAGTTCTGGTCAGGTATTTGTTGAATGTCATTCAATCTGAGTTTTCTGATGCTTCTCACGATAAGACTGGGGTTGTGGCTTTTAGGGAAGAACACCACAGAGGTGAAGCACCCTTGTTCTTGGTCACAGAGCACCATAACCTTTATATATGTATTTATGCCTGTGCTGGGTCTTCACTGCTGTGGGTGGGCTTTCTCTGGGGTGGCGGGTGAGGGCTGCTCTTGAGCTGCAGTGCTCAGCTGTCTCGCTTCGGTGGCTTCCCTTGTTGCAGAGCACGCGCACGGGGCGTGAGGGCATCAGTAGTTCTGCACGCAGGCTCCGTAGTTATGGCTCACAGGCTTGGATGCCTTTGAAATGTGGACCCTTCCTGGACCAGGGATCGAACTCTTGTCCCCTGCATTGGCGGGCGGATTCTTAGCCACTGGACCACCAGGGAAGTCCACAACATAGCTTCCCAATGGTGAGTTGACCTTGATCACGTGGTTAAGATAGTGTCTATCGAGTTTAGAAACCAAGGTCTGAGAGCTGAGTGCATTCATTCCTACTGGAGCATCTCTGATTCTAGACCTTCCAGTGGACAGAGGAAATATACATGTATCAGTCAGTTCAGTTCAGTCGCTCAGTCGTGTCCGACTCTTTGCGACCCCATGAACTGCAGCACACCAGGCCTCCCTGTCCATCACCAACTCCCGGAGTTCACTCACACTCACGTCCATCAAGTCAGTGATGCCATCCAGCCATCTCCTCTGTCGTCCCCTTCTCCTCTTGCCCCCAATCCTTCCCAGCATCAGAGTCTTTTCCAATGAGTCAACTCTTCGCATGAGGTGGCCAAAGTACTGGAGTTTCAGCTTTAGCATCATTCCTTCCAAACAAATCCCAGGGCTGATCTCCTTTAGAATGGACTGGTTGCATCTCCTTGCAGTCCAAGGGACTCTCAAGAGTCTTCTCCAACACCACAGTTCAAAAGCATCAATTCTTTGGCACTCAGCCTTCTTCACAGTCCNTGGTGTCATCTGCATATCTGAGGTTATTGATATCTCTCCTGGCAATCTTGATTCCAGCTTGTATTTCTTCCAGTCCAGCGTTTCTCATGATGTGCTCTGCATAGAAGTTAAATAAGCAGGGTGACAACATACAGCCTTGACGGACTCCTTTTCCTATTTGGAACCAGTCTGTTGTTCCATGTGCAGTTCTAACTGTTGCTTCCTGACCTGCATACAGATTTCTCAAGAGGCAGGTCAGGTGGTCTGGTATTCCCATCTCTTTCAGAATTTTCCAAAGTTTATTGTGATCCACACAATCAAAGGCTTTGGCATAGTCAATAAAGCAGATATAGATGTTTTTCTGGAACTCTCTTGCTTTTTCCATGATCCAGTGGATGTTGGCAATTTGATCTCTGGTTCCTCTGCCTTTTCTAAAACCAGCTTGAACATCAGGGAGTTCACGGTTCACGTATTGCTGAAGCCTGGCTTGGAGAATTTTGAGCATTACTTTGCTAGCATGTGAGATGAGTGCAATTGTGTGGTAGTCTGAGCATTCTTTTGCACTGACTTTCTTTGGAATTGGAATGAAAACTGATCTTTTCCAGTCCTGTGGCCACTGCTGAGTTTTCCAAACTTGCTGGCACATGGAGTGCAGCACTTTGACAGCATAATAGCCTACATATATACAGGTTTCTCCACTGTAGATTTACTATTTTCTCTTTTCCATATTCGTTTCCTTAGACAAGAGTCACTAAATCCAGCCCACACCAAAGGCGAAGGGAATTAAGTGCCAAGGGAAGTATCAAATAATTTGTGGATCAACGTTAAAACCATCATGATAGTGAATAAACATTTGAAGGGAGATTTTTTTGAAGTTATGAAATTATTTTTCCATAAGGTGCCACCTGCTAATTTTACCATTTATCAGGGTAGGGATTCGTGGATATTTATTTTATGCCTTGAGTTATAAATCTGCATTATAAACAGTTACTTTTATTGCCTAAATTGCTCTAGTACCTTTGAGAGTGCTCTCAGTTGGCTCGTTCTGACACGCCCTCATCTTTTCTTCTCTCTTCTCCTGACCCCTTGTTTCTTTCTTTTCTTTCCTTTTCTACACAGTGCCCAAACTCATCTTGTATTTTCCCTGCCTCAGCTCTAAAACCAACCATTCCTCCAAGGAGTTCTGCTTCCTTTTATTGGACAATGATATTTGGAAACCAAGATCTGCGAGCTAAGCGTATTCATTGCAATTGGAGAATCATTCCTTCTAGACCCTCTAGTGGGCAGAGTTAGGAAATACACATGTATACTAGGAAATACACACATGTATACTAGGAAATACACACGTGTATACTAGGAAATACACACATGTATACTAGCCTAGGAAATACACATATGTATACTAGCCTAGGAAATACACATATGTGTACTAGGAAATACACATATATATACTAGCAAATACACATATGTATACTAGCCTAGGAAATACACATATGTATACTAGCAAATACACATATGTATACTAGCCTAGGAAATACACATATGTATACTAGGAAATACACATGTGTACACTAGCCTAGGAAACACACATGAGTGTGCTGTGTGTGCTCAGTTATGTCTTACTCTTTGTGACCCCATGGACTAAGCCCACCAGGCTCCTCTGTGTGTGGAATTTCCCAGGCAAGAATACCGGAGTGGGTTGCCATTTCCTTCTCCACAGGATCGTCCCAACCCAGGGATCGTACCTGCGTCTCCTGCGTCTCCTGTGTTGGCAGGCAGATTCTTTACCACTGTGCCGTCTGGGAAGCCTACGTGTACACTCATCTGTATTTCCTTTTCTACTTGCTTATTTATTACTTCTTTCTCTGAAAGTAAGAAACCTGCCTCTCCTTACCTGTATCATATTTACTTATTTGTTCAACTCGAGGATATACTTAGTTTCAAAATTGCTATATTCCCATGAGACACAAATTTATCAATTACACTGCAGTGTTTGTGTTCAGCTCTGTGTCTTTATCTTACATTTTCAAGCAAAATATTGTCTTCCAAAGTTACTTAGGCCAGCTCAATTTTCCCCCACTCCTTTCAGTGAGATTATGTCATACATTTGTAAAACCAATTCAATTTTTACAAAATTTTACAAAATTTTTACAATCTGCATTATATTGTGGGCCCCCCCCAAGAGCCTGGTGAATTTGTAAAATTTGCATATAATAAAGTCATCCTTTGTGCTGTACAGGCTTTTTCATGTGTGTTTTGACAAATGCATACAGTCAAGTATCAATCACCCTATAGAAACATTATCCTAAAAATTTCCTTGTGCAGCTCCTTTGTTCCTGCTTCCCAAGCCTCTCAACCACTGATCTGTTTTCTGCCTCTACAGTTTTGCTTTTTTCAGAAATGTCATATAAGTAGAACCATACAATATGTAGATTTTTACGTATAGCTTCTTTCACTTAGCAAAATGTGTTTAATATTTGTCCATGTTGTTGCATGAACCTATATACTTCACTCATTTTTACTGTTGAGTGTGGATAAATTCATTGTGTGAATATAAGACAGCTTGTTTATCCACTCACCTGTTGAAAGACTTATTTCCAAGTTTTCACAATCATGAATAAAGCTGCTATAAACAGTCATGTATGAGGTTTTTTTTTTCTCTTGTGAACACAAACTTTACACTTGGATAAATACCTAATACTGGAATGACTGGGTTATATAATAAGTGTATGTTAATAAGAAACTGATGAACAATTTTCCAGAGTAAAGCTTATGGCTTGCAATCCCCTTAGCAATGATGAGAATTATTATTCTGCATTTTCTCCACCGTTTGGTGGTCCACACTCATTCTAGAGTGGAAACTCTCCCTCCCCACCCCACTCCAATTTCTTCATTCCTTTTGGCATCTGCTTGGATTACCAAATAATCTGTATTCTAGCTTTGCAGCCTGCTGGTATTAGCAAAGCCAATGATTTTAGGCTACATCGTGTTTCCACTGCGCACTAAAGGACTCTTCCATTTTTAACCTCCTAACAATTCTGTAAGGTAGTTTCAGCAAACATTTTTAAGTTGGTATGAGAGGTAACAGAACCTTGCTGAGAAGAATTACTTTCTGGCTTTCTCAAACTCTGCTTTTGAGAGCCCCTTAGCTCCTTACTCATTTCATCTCCTTAGACTAACCAAATGAAACCACTGAAATGCAGGGTCATAAAGGGTGAATCTGGCAGCAGCGACCACTTCATGTGGCTTGCAGGTTGGGTAGCTGGGTCTCAGTTTGTCAGGAAAGAGCCGTGAGTTGGGCCGCTGCTCAGCCCCCGGCTCCTGCCTCGGCAGCTCACACATTCTCATAGTCATGAGAGTCCTCGCTTGACGTCTCTTCTGTGTGTTTCCACGGCCCGGTCTCATTGTGGGCAGACGACTGACTGGCCACGTAATCCTTTAAAGCCGGGAAGCTCCCTGACTGCAGGGCAGGTAGGATGTGGGTCTCTGGACCATCTGTCCTGCCCTCTACATGGTGTGTGTTTGAGGGTGTCCCTTCCTCCTCCCGCTGCTTGTTGCTACTGGGACCTGGTGGTACATTTTCATAATCCCTGCAGCACCGAAGCGTTCCCCGGAGCTGCTTCCCTCGGGGGGTCCCGAGGTCCAGCTCTGCCATGTTGACGTAGTCATTCGAGGTCTGAGAAGACCCTTCCCCATCGCTGAGTGGATCACTGTTCTCAGTTCCTGGAGACCCCAAACTGGTGCAGTCACTGGCGTTCCCACAACCCTCATCTATTTCTTCAGACAGCGCCAGCTCCTTGGTACTTGGGAGGATGAAGAGGTTCCCAGGAGGGTTACTGGCAGAAGCCAAAGTCTCAGCAAGCTCCTTTGCTGTGGGGATATTGACATAGTCTCTCGAGTCCTCTGAAGAAGTGCTCGGGGAACCTCTTGAAGCTCTGACATTGACATAGTGAGGCGAGGGAGCAAGGTTTCCACACATCTGGGGCCACATGGCATTGTCATAGATGCCCACTGCATACCCCATGGCATGAGTACGGGCTCTGTGCATGTGGAGGGCGTCGCCTGCTTGGGAGGGCTGTAAGTAAGAAGAGAAGGCGAGTGACAGGGCAGGAGTAGGAATAAGGACAAGCCCTTTCTTCTCCCTCGGAGAAGGCAATGGCACCCCACTCCAGTACTCTTGCCTGGAAAATCCCATGGATGGAGGAGCCTGGTAGGCTGCAGTCCATAGGGTTGCTAAGAGTCAGGCACGACTGAGAGACTTCACTTTCACTTTTTACTTTCATGCATTGGAGAAGGAAATGGCAACCCACTCCAGCGTTCTTGCCTGGAGAATCCCAGGGGCAGGGAGCCTGGTGGGCTGCCGTCTGTGGGGTCGCACAGAGTCGGACACGACTAAAGCGACTTGGCAGCAGCAGCAGCAGCTTTCTTCTCCCTACCCGGTACTACTGTATCTAACGGCTCCTTCACTCAGCTCTTCACCTACAGAGAAAACCTCTGAAGCAGGGGTCTCAAATCACAAGGCTTCCGATGCCAGGTTCGGATGAGTGAAGTGGGCTGGGTTTAAGGAAAGCAGCAGTGTAAATGTGACAGTAAATTGTAACTAGTTTCTGGCCACACTGTGGGGGTTCAGTGGGGGAAGTGTTATGAACTAGAGAGAGCCTGCCACCCCAGAACATATTGCTAGGCCCAGCATAGTGGCTAAAGGTAGAGGCTTAAGCTCAGACTGAGGGCGCAAGTCCTAACCTTACCACTCTGTGCTGAGTTTACACAAGGTACCTAATCTCACTGTGCCTCAGCTTCCTAACTTATAAAATGGGGATAATCATAATAATATCAATACCATGTGATTTTTGTGAAGAAAAAATGAATTACTACCTGTGAATTGTTTAGCTCCTGGCACAAAGGGGACACTAGGAAATGCTTGCTGTTATTAGTATGGGCGCAGCTAACACACAGATCAGCTACAGCCATTTAGGAATGCTGGTCTGATGTTTCCAAAACATCTGATTTTCAAAAAAGGCTGAATATCTGGACTTCAGTGTGAAATCTCTTAGGCTTTTAAATCTTGGCAACTGGTTCAAAACGTCCTTCAAACAGGACAGAGTACAATCCAAACATGTTTGTAGGTTTAAGTCAGCTTGAGGTCTAAACTCTAGGTGCGAAACCCCCTCAGGGCTCAGCTGAACCCGAGAACTAGCTTAAGCAGTGAATTTCCCCCACTCTTCCTTTTTATAGCCACGTGGACCTGCTGCCCTAGGAAGTCTTAGAAGCGGGACCAGAGCCTAAGGATGGGACATGGGAGAGGAGGAGGAAGCAAATGTGGCGACTTGGAGGCGGCCATGTGGTCATCAAACCTGCGCCCCTGGGTAATGAAAGGCTGGGTAACGAGCCAATCAGCAGCCCTGAGTAAAGAAAGGCTGAGTAACGAGCCAATCAGCAGCCCTGGGTAACGAAAGGCGGGGTAACGAGCCAATCAGCAGCCCTGAGTAAAGAAAGGCTGGGTAACGAGCAAATCAGCAGCCCTGGGTAAAGAAAGGCTGGGTAACGAGCAAATCAGCAGCAGCGGCACCATGGCCGTACTCCCCTAGGGATGCCGTAAAACCGAAGAAACAAATTCTTTGACAAGCTGACAAGGACTTATCTACAGAAACGAGCGCCCTGATCTTCACCCTGCCCCACACTGCTGTGCGTCTCCTTCTTGGGAGCTGACTTCAGAGCCAGACGCAAAGGTATCCCCAACAGGCTCAACACTTTTTACACAAGTCGCAGTAATGAGTGACTTATGAGTATTTCTGCTATGGAGGAAGATGGAAACAATTTGACATAGGCTTGGAAGTAATTCCCAAAGCAGAACTTTTAAGGGTGCTTTGAGCACCAACAGCCCTGTAGGAAAATTTATGTACCCTCCCAAGATAATTATGGTACAGGAGACAACACTTATTTGGAAAAACGCATTATCATGTCTTTGTTAAAGCAATACATTTCGGTTCCAACAAGTATCCATGAATACATGTGCCTTGGTGCCTTTCTTAAAATCTCAAGCACTTGGTCCTCTCTTTCTAAATTTTTTTGCCTTGGGTGGAAGGGTGGTCCTGAAGCTGCTGCTGCTGCTGCTGCTGAGTCGCTTCAGTCGTGTCCGACTCTGTGCGACCCCAGAGACAGCAGCCCACCAGGCTCCCCCATCCCTGGGATTCTCCAGGCAAGAACACTGGAGTGGGTTGCCATTTCCTTCTCCAAAGCATGAAAGTGAAAAGTGAAACTGAAGTCTTCCCATTTATTAATAGGGCCTGGGGTGCTGTTTATAGTGAAACAAGAAGCAAAACCTAGAACTCTTGCACTTCAGCTCTTCTGCCAGAGACACGTCATTTCTCCCAAAGGGACTGTCGTTTAGCTTCACTCTTACCACATGCTCAGAAGGAGGGCTGTCAGAATTCCTGGAGAGCAGGCTTTCGGTGCTGACAATACGGATGCTCCTTGAGGGATGTCTTCCTGAAAGGACAGAGAGCAAACCCTGAGCATAGTCAGCCAGCCCTCCAAATGCTTCAGCCTGTTCAGTCCTCACATTCTGGGTGAAGTGGACCTGTCTGATATCTGGTATTTGGGGGGCCAGTGTTCTGTGGGGAGAGGATCAGGGCTTCAAGGATGATGAGCTGGGAGACCAGGAACACTCCTCAGCTAGCTGAGGACAAATGGACACTAACACAGGACTCGAGGAGGCTGGCTGGGAGAGTCTTGTCGGGTGAGCCCTCCCTGACTTGAGGCTGGAGGCCATGTTCTCCTCCTGTGTGTCTTTCCCAACCTTAGACATACCCAGCTAACTACAACAAGAAAAACCGAAACTGTAGTCTATGTAATCAAATGATCATGCTGTACTCTATAAACTCATACAGTGACATATGTCAATCATTTGTAAATGAAGTTGGAGAAAACCCCAAACCAGATCCCTGACCCCGATGACTCCCTGCTCCCTCTTCAAGCCCCCAGGCCCCACTGGAGGTGAACCTTGCCATCTCTCTGTCCTGTCCTCTTGCCGGCTCCCTGAAGAGCAGGATGGTAGCATGCTTAGAAAAAGCCGCGTTTGCAGGTGAGACCTATATTCTGGGGGCAGAAGTTCTGTAGGCCTGGATTCCATGGATGAGAAAGAAAAACCTACCCAGCTCTTCTTGTCTTCGGGGCAAGAGGTCATAAATATTTTTGGCTCGCTGTCTGGGTCGAGGCAGAGTCAACAAGGGCGTGATGGTAACTCGGAGGTAGGGAACTTGCCCTGCAAGACAATGAGAGACACAGAGGTCATGGCTGGGCTTAGCTGCACAGAATGTGGGGACCCATGGGGAAGAGACTGCGCCTGAAAATATTCCCCACCCTCACCATGCAGTATGAAAAATGTGTTTCCAGACTTGACCATGCCTTTGCGCTAGAAGGACAGGGGACTCAGGAGACAGAAGCAGAAAGAAGAAATGGGCACAGGGTACCAGGGCATGGCTTTCAGAATGAAGCTCGACTCAGCACGGAGCTTTCAGAGCCACAGCCTGTGATCCCGACGAAGACAATGACCTGTGTTAACACACAGGTAAGAACAGAGGACTCCTCGGCACAACGGTTTATCTCTGGAGGGCAATGTGTGTGTCTGTGCTCCATCATGTCTGACTCCATGTGACCCCATGGACTGTTGCATGCCAGGCTCCTGTCCATGGGATTTTTCCAGATAAGAATACTGGAATGGGTTGCCATTTCCTCCTCGAGGGGATCTTCCTGATCCAGGGATCGAATCTGTCTCCTGCCTATCCTGCATTGGCAGGCTGATTCTTTCCCACTGTGCCATCTGAGAATTGGGCTTTAAATTCCAGACTAAACAGTAGATCATAGTGTGTCTCAACTCTGGACAAACAAGGGACTCACGCTTTTTCCGTTTACAGCTGTTCCACAGGATGCAGAAAACTGCCACAACCAGGAGGATGGCAAGGAGAGCTGCAAACCCAGAAAAGATGCTGCTGCTGTGGTCTTCAGTCCTGTGAGGAAAACCAAGGGCCACGATCCAGCCATGGGCCGGCAGCGGGTGGGGGGTGGGGGGGAGATGCTTCCTGCAGAGGCGGGACTCGAGGGTTTGGGGTGGGAGCCGAGGGAAGGAAAACTGAGGTGGGATGGGCTGGGTGGTAGAAGAGCGGGTTATCTCCTCATGGAGAGAGGGAAAGAGGATGTAGGAGAAGGGAGCTATCCCTTCTGAATGCTCACTGGATGCCAGTGGTTTGCATTAAAGCTTATTTAATCTGTACAACAATCCCATCTCTCTCTGTGACCAAGGAATCTGAGATTTAGACTCAGGAAGGTAGAGTAACAGGGAAGATCACATAGGTAGGAAGGAGCATGATGGAATGTGAATCTAGGTCTGTTTAGGCCCAAAGACTGTTTTTTCTATGGCTTCACACTGTCTTCCAAACTTGTCAAATCCATGTGCTCCTGCTTACCCTGTTCCCTGTCTTGCTTGGAAGAGATTATCCACTTACAATTAAGGAGCAGCTCTGGGACAAGAGTCCAGGTTGCTTGCATTTTAATAATCCCTGTAGCATCAACTTGTGGAGCTGGTCTTCAAGCAACACTCTGCTCTGCTGTGGAATGTGACCCATGCAAATGCACTGGGTAAGTACCGGGCTATTGGCAACTCCTGGGCAGGGCCAGGGCTACAGCTCTGTTTCGGCTATAGGAAGCAGCCAACTGAGGTTACAGAGTGCATCACTAGCAGACCTGCCCCTCCAAATACTAGAAACCGGATCATCCATCAGGGAAGGTTTTTGTCCTTATGAGTTCTAGACTTGTTCACCCAATTTCATACTGGACATTCCCGTGTGGTAACCTAATAGACATCTCAAATCAAAAATGTTTAAGACAGAACTCCTGTTCTCCCCCACCCCCCATAAACCTGCTCCTCTGGTGTTTCCTGTCATCTAATGGCTTGGTCAAAAACCTTGGAGCCATTCTTGAATGTTTTTCCTTTTCACACCCCACTGCTAGTTAACCAGCAGTTTCTATCTGCTCAACCGGGACATTTACCCCAAAGCATCACCTCTTGCTCCTCCATTGCCACCACCTCGGTCTGAGCCACCATGAGTTCCACACAGACCTTTGCAAGAACCTCTCTAATGAGCTCCTTGCTGTCACTCTTGGCCCCAACATACTATGTTCACACAGGAGCTAGAGTGATCCTCTAAACGGTTAAATCAGATCACGTGCCCCCTCTGCTTGCAACCCCCCATGACTTCTCCTCACACTTGGGATAGCATCCATTGTCCCTAACAGGCAAGAATGTCACGGCCTCTTCTCTTCTGCCTGTGCCTGCCTCTGACCTCTTTTTCTTCTATTTTCCTCTGACCTGGATGACTCCATGCTGTTTCCAGCAAAGCACAGTCTTGTCTCACTCCTGCTGCTCCCTCTCTGGCGGTTCAATCCCCTCATTTAATTTAGGTCTCTTCTGAAATGTCACCTCTGAGACAGGTCCTGCCTGGTCACACCCTCCTTGGTACTCCAGTCCCCTTACTCTGCCCTGGCTTTTCTTCATAGCTTACGACTGACTGATGTTATGCTAGCCATGCTTTTGTTCATCTATTTGTATCTGACCCTCCCACTTAACTGTAACCTCCAGGAGGTTGTCCTTGTCTGTCCTATTCACCTTGTGCCTGCAACAGTGCCTGGCACTCAGTAGGAACCTGATGGATATTTGTTAAATGAATGAATGAATAAATTATCAAATGAATGGATACAGAAATAGTATCGGAGGAGTGCTGCAGATTCTGACACTTTATGAATTCATTCCCCATCAATGACCTTGTCCACCTGCAGGGGACATATATTTGTTTGTCATGGTAATGACATTTACCTCCCCAAACTACAGTGATTTTTAATTTATTGCTGTTGAGCTGTGCTTTTATCATTGCACTGAAATCAATACCTCTCGGTGTCAAAGTTTCAACTATTGATGGACTTTTTGTTAATATAATATTGAAGGTTTTAACTGTAAGATTTACATCTATGATCAATTCTGTGGGACTTTATGATCCAAGGATGTATCTTTATCATATCTATGATTCCATTTTTATTCATGGCAAGTGTTTAGGACCTAAAAGCACATCTGCGTAAAAAGTGGGCCGTTTGTTTCCATCAGAGTAGAAACTAGTTTTTGTTTCTGTTTCTTTGAGGAGTGATCTGTGGGACTTGAAAAAGGAAAGCTCAAGGACCGCCATGAGGGCCTCTGAGCATGAGAAACCCAGCCATGCCAGGAAGCTAGCTCTAAAGTGGTGTGTTACCATATTTCCTCTCTTCCCAACAACTCCTTTCTCTTCACAATACCTATTCCTTTCCTCCCGGCAGTTCTGAGCAAACCTCTCTGAGCCAAGAGTTTAGTGGTCTTAGGAGACGAGAGCCTGGTGAGGGGTGGCAAGGCTGCTGGGGTAGAAGCTTCCCAGGATAGACCAGGACCCTCTTTCTAAATCAGGGGAGGGGAGCGCTCACCGCCCCTGGCACTCACTTGTTCAGGCTGCCGAGGGTTCCCTGCAGAGTGCTGGGCTCTGAGGTTCTCCCTGCGGTCTCCGACTGCGCTGATGTGGTGGCATCCATTATTCTGCGACCCTCTCTGGCTTCAGCTTCTCCTCCTAGGCCTTCTCTTAGTCCTCATCAGCTTGCCAGTTGGCCTGCCACTTTTCCTGTCTCTTCCTAAACTGCTGACTCTCAAGAGAAAAGGCAGAATTGGTTTGTGTTTTACATATAATCCCATCTAGTATAAGCATTTTGTTTTTTTAGTAAATAAGAATGACAGAAATCCTCCTGGCCTCCATTTTCTGAACATTCCCTAACATACAACTTTTGACTCTCAAATTTTCATCTTCTTAAATCTTTATTTATCAAAATCCATCACAAAAAGTCTATTGGTTTTTACTTCTTCCTTTCTAAAGCTTCCAGTCTTTCTTTCTAGAACTTTCTCTCCCACAACCAATTTCTACCTTGCGTCTATCCCTGAAATGTCAGGCTGACTTGACCGAAAATACAAAACAACAAGTTTGGCTCTACCTGGCTGTGGCTGCGATGCTGGCTGCAGGAGGGGAGAGCTCTTCTGGGTGTGGAGCTTC
>SJYQ01024819.1:105186-150731 GCA_006410935.1 Redunca redunca | reverse complement strand
GACTTTTTTTTTTTAAGCAATGGCATTGGGTTGAAATCCTAGGGTAATAAGGATTCTGTTGCTAGAAGTAAGCTTTTTCAAGATGTACTGATTTGTTAATTACATTAACAGTGAATCAGACTCTTTCAGCCAAACTTAGTCTGTGTGTTTTTAAATGTTAATTCTGAATCTTTTCATTTGTCTGTATTTTCAACTTAGTTGAGGTACTTATATTTGATCACTTTTATTAATTTGTTTTAAATTATTAGCTACTGAAGTCTATTTCCTTTTGAAGTAAGAGTGACTTGGTCACATGCCAGAGTGTCATTTTTCTTTTCATTGATATCCATAAACTGACTAAGATGTTCATGAATCAGAATTTCAGTACGTACCCAACCAAACGGTAAATCAAATTCACTGTAGAATTGTTGTTGCTTTGCTGCTGCTAGTAGAAACTGTTCTATGTTGGCAAAGAGAGGAAAAGAACTGCTGATTACCTTCAGGGAAAATGCTATGGGTCTTTTTGGAGGGCAAATAAATGGCCTTAAGATGAATTAAAAGACTAAAATTAGAAAAAGTTTGCTAGTGTTATGTAAAAACTAGTAATTCTTTGAAAAATGGACTTTTATTAATTTTAAATGTACAGTTTGCATAATGATCAGAAGCTAGCCAAGAAGAATACTCTTAACAGTTTTACGAAGTATGCAAAGTGTCACTATTTCTGGTTGGGATAGGAAAGGTTTGGTTGTTGTTGGTTTGAAAATATACCAGGTTTCATAATTTTGAACAAGGTAATTAAGGAACTACAACTAAGCTTATGCATAGGCCCGTTTTAGTTTTTGCTAACTTTTAATGGATATGTAACTCTTGCATTAGAATTTTGGATAGAGTTACATAATAGTGGATCAGAGAGCTTTCAGAGAAGGGAACTGAAGTGAGACTCACTGTTTTAAGACAAGTTAACTCAGTCTGTCTATAAAATCACTTATTTCATGTAAAGGGTGGACTTTAGGCTTCTGAGTGGTAGTAAGTTATAGGAAAGTATTTTTTTCAAGCAAAAATTCTGTTGGAACTCGTTTTTAGTTGCTTCTTTGCGCACAGGTTAATTAGTCTTAAAAATTTCCTTGATGCCTCCTTTTAAAATGTGTATATGTTTGAGTGTTGTAATGGCCAGTGTTCGAAAAAGAGAAACAAACCATATGGAGTGAAATCTTATGAGGACTTTTTAAAGGCAGGAGATTTGCTTACACCCCAAATGGGAAATAATCAGCCTGGGTGTTCCATGGAATGCTGTCTTCTCGCATGTTATCTGAAACGGTCTGCTGTCTAAAGATGGAATACAAATCATTAGCATTTTTAGGCTTTTATTTTAAATCTTGGGTTTAGGATTTCACATACCACTTTTAGCTAGTAGAAAATAATTTGTGTTCCACATAGGAATCCTTTGATAATATATTCCAGCTTCAGTGAAACTGAAAGTATGTGGGGTTGGATTTTATATATTTGTTTTCTTTTTAAAATCCTGAATGAGTTTTTGCAACTTGTTCTGCTGAATTTATCATGAAATCTATTTGGCAATCTTGTTTTAGAAATATATCTGAGGAACGGTTACACATCTGCAGACATGCTATGTATTCTGAGCATTTTTAGGTTTTAGTTGAAATTGATTACTTTGATTAGGTATTAAATGCACATGATTTAAAATTCAAAAGTCTCTTTCCTACAACTGCCTTCAGCTCCCCAATTTTCCTACCTGGAATCAACCTATTGATTACTATGTTACTAGTTTCTCATTTATTATGTTTTAATAAAAGATGAAGTTTGACTTCTGAAAATCTTGATATGAAAGTTTTGAAAAATAAGTGTAATTTCCTAGTTACTGGCAAATTCATAAAGTTGAAATGTTGAAATTTTAACTGGGTTATCATATATAGTTCAAGAATTTAATGAATTATAACAGTATATTAATGGATTTTGCTATTTCTAGTCTGAAATAATCATATAGAGTAAAAATGTAATCAGTCTCTGTAATCTCCTATTTGTGAGATTAAAATCTCACCTATGATCCTGGATTTATAGTTGTTGCCTTTTTTTTTAAGTGAGCTTTAATTCGGTGTATATATAGTATTACATAAAATATTCCTTAGTGGCTGCATATTCTGTGGAGCAGTCAGGAAGCTCTTTAGTTGTTCTAGTCATGCGTCCTAGTTACGCTTTTCTGTGAAGTTGTCCTAGCCCATTATATTTTACCTGTTGGTTCTCCCTACTACTTACAGAGTAAGGAATTTCTGCAATCTTTCCAGATAGAAGAATTCTGGACAAGGAATCTGAATTTTTCCTCTTTCAGGAATTAAGTACCATGAGTCACTGCTCTTACATCTTGTGGCTAACCCTTCGAAATATTTACATCCGTAAGAGGAATGCCACTTAACTGTGTGTGTGTGGTGGGGGGGGTTGAGGGGGGGCGGGCTGTTTTCTGAACACCTAAAAATTATTTGAGGAATAGAAATGCAATAGTGACAATACTGAAGTTAGAGTTCTACTGGTAAGGCCTAAGGCCTGTCCCTATACTGCTTGACCTTTTATTTTTTAACTGGAAATTCTGGCAAACCCAAGGAAAGGCTAACCAGCTTGAAGACCTATCAGGTAAGGCAAGAATGACCAGTAGATCCTGACCTGTTAGTGAGAATCCCTGAACTTAAATTTGGCAGAATTCAGAGCTAGTGAGTATTTTGTCTTTTCCTCTGTTTGTTTTAATTTTGGAAGTAATTTATAATAATAAGTTATTTCACCTTGAGGTCTCTTACTGTCTTAACTGTTCTCTTTTTTATTCCTAACAAGTTACTCGTATTTTGTGTCTTACCTTGTCCCATTGGTCTCTGAAGGGTTATTCTGTTTTAGACCTTCCATTTCTCAAGTTTATCAGTCATTGAAAGTGCATTCTTGTCTTCCAGAAAACTGGTTATGTGAGGTTGTAGGCAGAGTACTCCCAAATTGTAGTTGTTATCTTCTGAAAGCAAATTTATAAAGGCGTAAAATATAAGGGATAAGATGATTAGAGATAGTATGTTGGGAAGAGCTCAGAGTTAGAGCTAACTAGAGGTAGGTGCTAAACTTAGCCACACCACTGATGAGCTGTGTGTGTGTGACATGGGGCAAGAAGTGTAACCGCTCTGAGCCTTACTCTGTTATCTTTAAAATAGGGATGGTAACACTTGTCTGACAGTAATTTATAGATAAGAGATAGTGAAGTGCCTAGTGTATAGTAGCTGCTCAATAAATAGCAGCTCTTTTAAATACTAAAAATAATAGGATGGAACAGAAGCAGCCATTTATAAAACTAAACCTAAGAAGTAAAGTATGTATGAGTCACCAAAGAGTTTCTGACATATCCCAAAATGCAGTCCAGGTGATGTGGTATAATCTCAGAGAAACTGATTTGCAATTGTAAATCAGTAATCTTATATCTAATGAATTGAAGTATTCTTTGAAAAAACAATAACAGAAGAAACGGGTATTTGGATTAATAAACATGACTGTTTCTTAAGTACTAGAGTCTGTGCCAGATTCTCTTCTTATATACTGTCCCTCTTAGCAATTCTGTACGATGACTGTGACACAGCAGTGATCGTACTTAGTAAGTAGCAGAGAATTTCAAAAATGATTTATATATCCTAGTCTCTCCATCAAAAGGAGATACTGAAATACATTTGACTGAGTATCTTCATCACCTCCAGGGAAAAGAATCTACTAACCCTTGCAGCACATCAGTCTCCTATCCTATTCTACCTAGCTGATCGAAGGCTGATATAGTAGTATGATGCCAATGATAGTTAAATCATTTGGTTTCACATTTCTAAGTAGCTTTCTGATCATAATTTTACCTCATGTTTCCAGATGAGATTGCAGTGATTGGCCCGCATGTTTTTCCAGTTTGTTGATGAGATCACTAAATAGTCATTGTACAAAGAAGGTTAGATTTCCCTTGAATTACTCATAAGTTATGAATAAAGGGTGTTAAGTCATTTTTTAGCTCATATAGACTGGACTATTTCAGGAAGGAAAAAAATGTGAGTTAAATTAGACTTCAGTAGGAATTTTGACAGATTTGTAGACTAAGTACTCTTTACTCTTTTCTCACCATAATTTGGTGTCCTTACATGCATGCATAACTTGATGTCTTTACATGCATAGCTTGAGGTTTTTGTATAAGTTTGGTTAATATATGTGCTTAAACTTAATCCTTAGAAAATAGAGAAATGAAACCAATTAACTTCCTTTACGTAATTTATTTTAATTGAAGGCAAATATTGAAAATATTTACTTTGAAAATGAATATGTTGTGTATTTTTTTATTTTAAAAGATGAGCAAGTAAGATAGTATAGTTAAAAGCAAACTTACATAAGTTAGTTGCTTATTCTCTCAGGTTCTAAAAATCCAATTATCAAATGTTCTGCTTTTCTAGCAAATGGAAAATGGTATGACCGTGTTCAACAGAGGAGAAAACATTATTAAACACTGTCAACTGGAGGCTAAACCTTAAAACATTAATGGGACTTCCCTGGTGGTCCAGTGGTTAAGACTCTGTACTTTCAATGTAGGAGGCATAGGTTCAGTCCCCGATCAGGGAAGTTCTGCATGCTGCATGCACTGTGTGGCCAAAAAAAAATTTTTTTAATGTATACTTTCACATCTTATTAGAGATGAGGTATCATTCATCTTTTCTGTGAGGAAAGGCAGCTTTTCTCAAAGTTTAGAAATAATTTGAGTGGTAGAAATGGGGTAAGAAACTGCTTTAAAATTATTTTTCTGGTAATGGTGGTAATCTAGCTTTCTTGTACACTCAACTCTCAGATGATCGAGTTGGGTTGTATCAATCTTTGACTGCTAAAAGTTTGTGAGGAACTATGTGAATTCAGCCTTTGGTGTTGGTTTCTTTAGTACGATGTGTTGCTGGCTGACATGAATCAGTTTAGCCCTTGCTGGCTCTACTTGGGTTCAGATAAGAGAACTCTTTTTGCACTCAAGTACTGATTTTGTATCTTGCATCCATACTATATAATTGTGTATATGTATACATGTGTATGTATGTGTAAGAACACATGGCCTTATGAGGCTCTTAACACTTAAGAGTAAGCAAGTGGGGGAAAGGAAAGACATAGTCACCTATTGTAGCTTGAGGATTGGGGGTGTGTGTGTGGGGGGGGCTAACATTGATATACATTTTTTAAAAAAGAAAATAAGTGAGTAGAACTTAACAATGGCAATGGGAGTCATTCAAGTTTATATCGTGGTAGAGAAGATCAAAGACGACTTGTTTAAATGAGAATAGGTGAAGACAGTATATTTTGGAATTTAGTATTTTTGGCAAACTGTATGATAAAAGAAATTGTGGAATTGCACATTTTTCTTCTTTATATAGAAGAACTTTCTTACAGTTATTAGTTAGAAGTGGACACACAACTTTGAATCACTATGTCATACACTGAAACTTATATAACACACCTGAAACTTACATAATAGTTGTACATCCACTGTGCCTCAATATTTAAAAAGATGTGTGTGTATGTGTCCTTAGGCATGTCTGACTGTTTGTGACTCCATGGACTGTAGCCCACCAGGCTCCTCTGTCCATGGAATTTTCCAAGCAAGAATACTGGAGTGGGTTGCCATTTCCTCTTTTAGGGGGTCTCCCAACCCCAGGATCGAACCTGTGTGTCTTGCATTGGCAGGTGGATTCTTTACCACTGTGCCACTTGGGAAGCCCGAAAAAGGTTGTGTGTGAGTGACTGATATCTTTTTAATCCTTTGAAATGGATTTGCAATTTGAAGAAACTGATTATTTGGTCAGATTTTGATATTTTAAGCCCTGTAAAATTGATAGGAGAAATAAGCAATTTGGAGAAAGACTTTGTAGGAAGGAGTGCTCTCTCACAGGCAAAATGAGCACATCAGAGGAGAGGGAGACTGGAAGATTTTTTTTTTCCCAAGGATCAATTACCTTACATGTTTATTTTCCCTGATGAAGTACTTCTGAACCTTAGCTTTTTCTGAAGTTTTACTTTTTTTCCCCCAAAAGAATAATTTTGAGTTGATTGGAGAAAAGAGAAAGAATTTGAGCAGGTACAAATGACAATATGTGTAAGTCATTTACATTAGCAGTGGTAATTTGGATTATAAACTGTCTGTACATGAACAGAGGAGCCTGGTGGGCTACAGTCCATGGGGTCACAAAGAGTCGGACATGACTGAGCAACTTGCATATAGATATGAATATATAACTTTATATAATCTGTATGTGTATGTACTATATATAAATATAACTACATTTAAATTGTAGACATACAGTTTAAATATTACAATTAAGTTGTAGAAATACAATTAGAAATTCTACAATTTAAGTTGTAGAAATAATTTTTATGAACTTTTTTATAACTTAAAGTTTTGGTGAAAGTATACAAGTACACAGAAATCACTGATACAGCTTGTTGCCTTTTTGCAAAATGAACATGTCTGTGTAATCAGTAATACCTAGATCAAGAAATAAAATATTACCAACATCCTAGATGGGCAAAACTTCTATTTACTTTATAAGAAATGGAAGATAAAACAGCTTTAAGACAAATATGGATATGGCCCCTTATGTTGTTACAACAATTTATTTCAGATACTAGTGTTTTTCTTAAATCTTTAGATATTTTCGCTTGTGTATCCTTTAACATAGAGAAAACAATGGCAACCCACTCCATTCTTGCCTGGAGAATCCCATGGACAGAGGAGCCTGGTGTGCTATAGTCCATGGAGTCACAAAGAATTGGACATGGCTGAGCAACTAACACACACACTTTGTTTAACAATCCAGTGTTAGGAAGTTTACCCATCAACTTAATATGCTGAAGTTTTCCCCAGAGATCGTTGTTGTTCCGTCGCTAAGTCATATCCGTCTCTTTGAGATCCCTTCACTATCTCCTGAAGTTTGATCAGATTCATGTCCATTAAGTTGGTAATGCCATCCAACCATCTCATCCTCTGTTGCCCACTGCTCCTTCCCTCACTCTTTCCCAGCAACAGGGTCTTTTCCAAAGAGTCTGGTCTTCCATCAGGTGGCCAGAGTATTGGCGCTTCAGTGTCGTTCCTTCTAGTGAATGTTCCTTTAGGATTGACTGGTTTGATCTCCTTGCTGTCCAAGGGACTCGCCAGAGTCTTCTCCAGCACCATAGTTCAAAAGCATAAATTTTTCAGCCAAAGATCATAGGTTAGGTTATTTTGAGGAGAGGGGAAATCTTGTTTTTTATATTTAAGAATTTTAAAAACTAATGTGGAGCTTAATAAGTGATTGAGTCTTCATTCCAATAACTGTTGTTTCTCTTTACTACTGCCATAAATATTTTTGATTCTCCATTTCAGTTTGTAACTACTTTTTCTAACTACTGTTAGTAGTTCACACTGTTTCTAACTACTTTTTTAAACTTGTCGTTTTAACTCCTGTGAAAATATTTTGATATTGCTTGGTCAGTTATTTCATTTTATTTCTTTTTCTGCGTATTTTGTCATCCTTTGTTATCTTGCATTCAACTTATTTTTAAATTGTAAAACTTTCACTGAAAAATTGTGGCACATTTTGCTTTCAGAATTGTATTTTTAGTCCTTGACCAGATCTCTTCATTCCTTTCACATAGGAAGAAGGTGTAAAAGTGCCTCTGCCAACATCATTGATAAGTTCTTCATCAAGTGAAAGCTTGTGCTGAAGTGCTAGTGATTTATAAGCTTGTACACTTTATGATACAAGTATCCCCTGAGAATGACAGATGGGCTCTGTTCTTAAGGAACTACTTGCTTGAAACTGATCATACAGTAGCCTTATATACCAGAGGAGTAAGATTTCGTTATTTCATGTCTGCTCCTTCAGCACTTATAACAGTCCAGTGTTAGTACTAACAGTTGTTCTTTCTTGTCTGCAATAAGCAGTGTGAAAATTGTCACCCTCTTTTCTGTTTTATCTTCTTATTATTTTAACATATAGCCACATTCAGTAATTGTTGCTTGTTAAATTTGGTAGGGATAGGAGCTTTTCAAAGTGGTTTGCTTATACTTTTTTCTGCAGTGGTTTCTCATTTTTGCAGTTTTTTTTTTTTTTTTTTTTTTAATTAGGAGATTTTAAATAAGTTGACTTCTGAAATGCTCTGAAACCCTTCCTGTATCATTTGCGTTACCAATATAAATCAGCAAGATCTAAATTTGGGTGGTGGTAGTGTTCTAGAGACTGAATATAAATAGCATATCAGATCAAGATGTCTTGTAAATAAGTGGGTTGATACTGTTTTCATTGTCTTCTGGTATATATTTTTAAAGAATGAGTGTGTGTGTGTATCTGGCATTTCATTTGTAACTTTATCATTAGACAGTTTGCAAGACCAAAGTCTCTTAGTGGATTTTTCATTTCAGTGCTATTAAGATAAAGCTTTGTTATGACTCCCTACTCTTTACTGTATGTTTTACCCTTTAGTTATTCATTGAATTACCTTTGTGCCACACTTAGAAAGTTATTGCAACTTAAATATTAAGCCAAGTTGTGGTGCTTTGATGTAACTGAGAAAGAAACATGTACCAAGTAAAGGAAACTACTCAGAATTGGAGTCATTCATCTTGTTTTCATGGTATTTGTCCTTCATTACATTCATTGTTTTGCCCTTACATCCAGAAACTGAGAATAGGTTAAAGTTAGATCATGTTGCTAGAATTTAAGCTCAATTGCAGACATAAACAACACTTTTGGGTTTTTCATAGCATCTGTAATCCCACATACCTAGCAGTTGTAACTCTCAGGATGCTTTATTGGATTTTTCTGATTCTGTCTCAGTATCTGTATTGCTGTTTCTCACAGGGAACCTGTTCTCTATTTCTGAGTTATTTGGTTTGAGAACCTATTAGCTGAAGTCTTTAATGCCGAAAAACTGAGCTGGGAGATCTGTAGGTAGTGAATTTAATCTGAGTCTGTAAAGTTAAGTCTGGTTTTAGAGGGCTAGAAGAATGTCACATACCAGTCATAGACATAATTTGATAACATACGCATAAACAGTGAAACTGGGAATGTGTACTCTTGATATTGTGAAGTGTCTAAAATTGTTTGGTAAAATGTTAACAATAATGTCTTAGGATGATGGAGGTGAGATGATTTTTTTAATTCTTCCTGTAATTTTTTGTTTTTCAAAGACTGTATGGAATCTGGAAGGGGGAGGTGTTTGTGTGTGTGTTTAAGAATTCAGTAGTTTTAATTGTGATGTGAAGTTCTGCTTGGTTTGATGATATAGTCCCCACGTGGGTCTTTTTAAATGTGAATAAAAGCTTAAAACTACATTTTTCAATGCTGTAAGTGTGTTTTAAATGCTTATTTATGGACATTTTGGATTTTTATATTCGTTATAACTTTAGGATAGTTATATAACTGTGTCATATATAGGAAATCAGGATAACTGATGACCAGAAAGTCAGAATTCAGAATTTAAAACAACATTTGATATTTGGAAGTTTGAGCCAATGATTCTGTCTTTGCAGGATGTCTGTAACAGTAGATTGTGGTACTAAATACATAAAAATAAAATTTCAATTTGCATGCCTGACTGAATGATGGAAGATGGAAATTTAGTGTGCAAACGAACTGAATAATTAGGCGAATAAAAGATTTATTATTGTTCACAACAGATGGATGCTTGTTTTGTACCCTGGTGGGAAGGGTTCATGACTATTTGATAATTTTATATGGGAGAATATTTTCTTTTCATAAAACTGGTATTAGCGCTGAAGAAATTAATGGCTATCAGTTAATTAAGTTCAAACAGAAATTGCTAAGGGAAATTGTTTCATCGTTGTCAGTTTTTAAAAAACCACATCCTTTCCTTTCAAAGATACTATATTCACAGAAGTTTTAGATTGTGGGATCTAATGAGTTTGGGAATGAATAAAAACCTGGCAATGTGTCTCAAAAAATATGGACCTTTGAAGTTTAAATTTAGTAATTAAATTCGGAATTAACTCATCTCAATGCTCACCTGACTAGTCTTCTGATTTCTTATAGAGTCTTTATAAACCTAAACCAGGAGAAAACAAGCATTTTCCTCAAAATACACTAGAACTAGAATGAGGTGAACTGTTTGGCTTTTTTGTTTTGTTTTTATAGTTCAATTCAGTCGCTCAGTCGTGTCCGACTCTTTGCAACCCCATGAACCGCAGCATGCCAGGCCTCCCTGTCCATCACCAACTCCTGGAGTCCACCCAAACCCATGTCCATTGTGTTGGTGATGCCATCCAACCATTTCATCCTCTGTCATCCCTTTCTCCTCCTGCCCTCAATCTTTCCCAGCCATCAGGGTCTTTTCAAATGAGTCAGCTGTCTGCATCAGGTGGCCAGAGTATTGGAGTTTCAGCTTCAACAGCAGTCCCTCCAATGAACACCCAGGACTGATCTCCTTTGAAAGAGAAAGTGAAGTTGCTCAGTCATGTCCGACTCTTTGCGACCCCATAGACTGTAGTCCGCCAGGCTCCTCTATCCTTAGGATTCTCCAAGTAAGAATACTGGAATGTGTTGCCATTTCTTTCTCCAGGGAATCTTCCCAACCCAGGGGTCGAATCCGCATCTTTTATATCTCCTGAATTGGCAGGCAGACACTTTAACCTCTGAGCCACGAGGGAAGCATATGGTTTATGGCTTCCCAGGTGGCTTAGTGGTAAAGAATCTGATTGCCAAAGCAAGGAGACACAGGAAACTTGGGTTCAATCCCTGGATCACATCTCCTGAGGTAGGAAATGGCAACCCACTCCAGTATTCTTGCTGGGAGAATCCCATGGACAGAGGAGCCTGGTGGGCTGCAGCCTATAGGACTGCAAAGAATTGCACACAGCTGAGCATGAACATACGATAATATGGTTTAAGGCAAATCAGTCATTAAATGTAGATTCTAGGTAATAATCAGCATGGTTTTATGAACTGATTACAGATAAATGTAAAGTATTTTTCTGTACTAGTGACTTTTGGTAGGTGAAGAGAGAACAAGAACAACAGAGCCAGATTTAAATAAGACATTTTATTCTTTTATGGAGGAGTCATACTGATGTTGTGGCAGTTGGGAGAACTTTTTAAAAGTTGTATTGTCTGGAATCTACAACTTTTAAAAATAGTGCTAGACATTTGGAAATAGATACTTACTAAATGGTTCTTTCTATTTCTTTTCCCTCTCCTGGGCTCAAATTTGTTCACATAATCACTGATTTAAGTGACTGAGCATATTAACTTCATGGATGAGTTCTTAAAAGGTGATAAGGTTGAGTACTTTAAAAACCAAAAATAGAAGTCAAATTATTTTGAGTAGTCTAAGAAAAAAGGAATAAACAAATGGGCTTCAATCTTTGTAGAAATAACCAAAAAATGAGTAGTAACTAAGAAAGGTTGAGCCAGAAGAATTAAGCAGAAAGTGATTTGGTATATAGTTGAATGAATCATCCTAAAGTATGTGTGCACATGTAAACACATGGTATAGTATCATAGTAGTTTTGGAATGGTTGGGGAAAAAACATGTATTAGGAAAACATGTTATCTTAAAGAGGAACAAGCTAAATGGTAAGTTAAGAATTACTTTCAGGGAAAGTAAAAAACTGTCTCTTTTAAAATTGCATTTATAAATGTTAAGAATAAACCTGATCAAGAAAGGTGAAAGACTTAGATGCTATGAACTAGGTAACATTGATAAAGGAAACTGAGGATGATTCAAAGAAATGAAGATATCCCATGCTTCTGGATTGGAAGAATCAATATTGTTAAAATGGCCATATTACCCAAAGCAATCTGCAGATTTAATGTGATCCCTATCAAATTACCCTTGGCCTTTTTCACAGAACTAGAACAAATAATTCTAAAATTTATATGGAACTGTAAACTGACTCAGAATTACTAAAGCAGTCCTGAAGAAAAAGAACAAAGCTGAAGGTGTAATTCTCCCAGCCATCAGACAATACTGCAAAGCTACAGGAATCCAAACAGCATGGTATTGGCACAAAAACAAATATATGGATAAGTGGAACAAAATTGAGAGTCCAGAAATAAACCCACATACCTACCAATCAGTTAACCGTCAACAAAGGAGGCAAGAATATACAATGGAGAAAAAAGTGTCTTTAGTAAGTGGTGCTGGGAAAACAAGACAGCTGCATGAAAATTAGTGAAGTTAAAACACTCTTTCGTCATACACAAAAATAAACTCAAAGTGGGTTAAAGACTTCATGAGGCATGACACAATAAAACAGAGGACATGGGCAAAAAACGTTTTCTGACATAAATTGTACCAGTGTTTTCTTAGGCCGGTCTCCTAAGGCAATAGAAATAAAGCAAAAGTAAACAAATGGGACCTAATCAAACTGAGAAGCTTTTACACAGTGAAAGAAACCATAAACAAAACTAAAAGGCAACCTACAGACTGGGAGAAAACGCTTGCAAACAGTGCAACCAGCAGTGGCTTAATTTACAAAATATACCAACAGCTCATACAACTCAATAACAACAACAACACCCAAATCAAAAAATGAGCAGAAGACCTAAACAGACATTTCTCCAAAGGAGATATACAGGTGGCCAACAGGTACAGGAAATGATGCTCAATATTGCTATTTATTAGAGAAATGCAAATCAAAACAACAATGAGATATCATCTCACACCAGTCAAAATGGTCATTATTTAAAAAATCTATATGTAACAAAAGCTGGAGAGGGGCTGGAGAAAGGGGAACCCTCCTACACATTTGGTAGAAATGTAAATTGCTACAGCCATTATGGAAAACAGTATGGAGGTTCCTTAAAAAACTAAAAGTAGAGTTGCTATATGATCCACTAATCCCACTTGTGGGCATATATCCAGGGAAAACGAATTTGAAAGACACCTGCACCCTGATGTTTATAGCAACACTGTTTGCAATAGCCAAGACTTGGAAGCAACCTAAATGACCATTTTCAGATGAATAGGTAAAGAAGATGTGGGACGTATACACAATGGAACAGTACTCAGACATTTAAAAAAAAAAAAAAGAATGAAATAATGTCATTTGCAGCAACATGAATGGACCTGTAGATTATCATACTAGGTGAAGTAAGAGAAAGACAGCTACCATATCACTTATATGTGGAATCTAAAATATGACACATATGAACTTGCTAACAAAACAGACTCACATATATAGAAAACAAATTTATGGTTACCAAAGGGGAAAGACAGTGGGAAAGATAAATTAGTTTTAGATTAGCATATACAAACCACTGTATATCCATATAAAGTAGATAAACCAGGTCCTACTGTATAGTACAGGGAACTATATTCAATATCCTGTAATAGACCATAATGAAAAAGAATATAAAAAAGATCTATGCACACCCACATATATATATAAACTGAATCACTTTGTTGTATACCAGAAACTAACACAACCTTGTAAATGAACTATACTTCAACTTTTTTTAAAAAATTACTTTCACGCGACTGAAAGTCTTAAAAATGTTGCTCAGTTATTTTTCTGTGTGCTCAGAAGATAGCTAGAGAAAATGAATTTAAGTTAGATTAATGACCTATACTGGTGTACATAACATCTCACTAAAGATTAGGTACTTCTTTGGTGGCAGTTGTTAGTATTAGCTGTTTTAATTAAATCTTAGAGGTGGCAAATTAGAAATTATAAAATGTTGGCAATTGAACAGTAGAGCCAATTCTTGAGGTTTATTCATTTGTTCAGGTTGGAATTAAAACACAGATTTCCTCACTCCCAATCAGTGATGATGGTGGTATCTGTTCTTGTTCTGAAATTTTATTTTCATTCTGTTCATTTTTCAGTTTAGTGGTTTGTTGAGTCTGTTGATCTGATAAACTTTTCTGTAATTCCTTAAACAAATTAATTTTTTTTTTTTTTAGAATATTTAGTTAAAAAGAACATGCAAATAAAATTGTGGCTTACTTCTTACTGATTGACTTTATTTTTTCCTGTTTTGGCTGTGACTGGTTGGGGGCGGGGGGAAGCAATTTTACTATGCAGTGTAAGGTAAACCATGTTGATGATGGGTTCATGTGGTGATTCCCAGTGTAATTAATTTCAGATGCATAAAAACTGGTTAATGCTGCTGAAGAGGTAGAGTTTTTCTTCACTGTGAATTCAAGTGTCCGTTTATAATACTGGTGGTATTTCAGATCAATAAGGAAGCGATTTACTATTCACTAAATGATATTGAGACTATTGATTATTCCTTAGGAAAAACATTCAGTTAATTTCCTACTTTGTACAATAACAAGAAATAACATTCCAAATGATTAAAGAGTGCAAATATTATTTAATTAGGTATAACATTAGATCTGCTTTTTAAACAAAATTTTAGTATATAATACAGTATTGTTAACTATAGACAAGATATTGTATATCAGGTCATGAGAACTTAATTTATCTTTCATAATTGAAACTTTATACCCACTGAGTAGCAGCTTTCCATTTCCTCTTTCCCCTGGCCCTTCCCCTGGTCTAATTCTGTGAGTTTGACTATTTTAGATACTTAATAGTATTTGTCCTTTGTAACAAGCTTATTTCATTTAGCATAATGTCCTCCTAGTAAGAGCTCAGTGTTTTTGTTTAACCGTAGAAGAATAAGAAGAAAGTACTTTTCATATAAGCAAGGCCAAAAAAATCCAAAAGTCATTAAAGAAACATCAGGGGGTTGACTATCTATACAAAGTAAATGGAAAGTTTTATGCAAGAGGGGTGCTAAAAACAAAGTTAACACAAATGAAAGACTGGGGAAAAAAATTTACACTTATTTACCATACAATATATGAGTATTTTGAAAATTTTTATTCATTCTTTTTTTTTTTGGCTGCACTAGGTTTTTCATTGCTGTGCTTAGACTTTCTCTGGTTGCAGTGCCCAAGCTTCTAATTGAGGTGGTTTCTCTTGTTGAGTACGGGCTCTTGGGCACTTAGGCTTCAGAAGTTGCAGCCCTCCAGCTCTAGAGTGTGGCTCAGTAGCTGTAGTATATGCATCTGGAATCTTCCCGGACCAGGGATCAAATTCGTGGTAGGCAAATACTTATCCATTGGACCACCTAGGATGTCCCTATATGAGTCTTTATTAAAAAAAATTTTTGAGATAAAATATAGCTTATTGAACTGAATCCTCTTTTAAAAAAATACCTTCTATCCGATTCCCCTCCTCACTCTCACCCTTCTCAGAAACAACCACTGTCGTGAATTTGATAAGGGCCTGTTCATTCCTTGTAAAAAGTACTTGTACATGCATCTGTAAACATGTATGCTTACAGTTGTTGCTGTGGGAAAGGAAGCTTGCTTTCAACATGTTTATGGCTCAGTGAGGTAAATAAATATGAAATACCTCAAAAGACATTTAATGTGTAAGGGCCAAGTGAGTGGTATAAATCATGAGTGTCTGGCACTCTAGAAATTTTCAAATGATTCCTAAATGAATTAATGATATAGAATTATAGGAAACTTTAAAATTAAGTCAGTTCTTTGCCTTTGTACTTCTGTTCGCCAGAGATAATTATTAATTGTATTTGTATATGTTTGTTTACTTTTAAATTTAACACATATATAAATACACATCTTTCATTAAAAAGAAACCACACTGTGTAATAATTTATAAATTAAGTTTTTCTTTTTGCTTGAATATATCCTGGGTGTTTTTTTTTTTAATAACAAGATAAAAAGTTGTCTCAGCTTTTTTTAGTTGAACAGTCCATTATATGAATATACCACAATTTATGTTAAATGTATCTCTGTTGATTAATATATAGGTACTTTTTTTTTTTTGCTATGATAGAATTGCAGTGAACATCTTTGTACAAATGTCTTTCTTTATATGTTACATCACAATTTCAGTTCATATAAGTGAGTTATTGAGTCAAAGGGGTATTTGCATTTTTTTCTTCCAGTTTTATTGAGATATAGTTGGCATGAAGCACTATATAAGTTTAACATGTACAGCATAATGATTTGACTTACATATACCATGAAATGATTATCATAAGTTTCGTGAATATCTATCATCTCATACAGATACAAAATTAAAGATATAGAAAAAGTTTTTTTCCTTATGAGATCTCTTGGGATTTACTGTTAACTTTGATATATAACATAGAGCAGTATTATACTTATCATGTTTATATTACATCCCTAGTATCTATTTTATAATTGAAAGTTTGTATCTTTTGACCACTTTCATCTAGTTCCTCCTTCCCAGTGCCCCACCTCTGATAACCACAAATCTGATCTTAGTCTTTTGCAAGTTTGTTTTTTGAGATACAATAGATCCATAACACTTTGTTAAGTTCCTATTACCAAATTTGTTTTTTAAAAAATCCCACTATTAAGGAAACTAGTCTGAGAGCTAAAATGGTTTGTAAAGACTTCTCAGAGAAAGTGGGTACTTGAACGAGATCTTGAGGATTGAGTATGTCACGAAAAAAGGGAAGAAATAACATTCTTACTAAGAGGAAATGGGCTAGACAAACAGCATAGAAGAGTTACCAGGGCAGAGATTTTTACTCGGTGTGCATACTCTGTTCATCTCTCAGTTTACTTTATGTTGGTGTTTCTTTTCCAATAAGGAGGTTAGAGTTAGTCACTCTTTTGTCTCTCTAAGGCTTTCCTCTACCACCTATGAATTAATCTAAATCCTTTATCCCGGTCTTTCACACTTTGGCTGCCTATTTTTCTTCCATAGGATTCGTCTCTTGACAGACTCATATGCATTGCTGATCTCACAGACACACACACACACACACACACAGAGCTATAAAATTTTGAACTCAGTTGTTGCTTAAGTATTTGATCACTTCCTTTTTGCCCCCATGCCTTCTTGATAGCTTCTCATATCCCAGAGTCATTTACAATTGTTGGTAGGTCCATTTATGCTTAATGTGTGAAGGAATATAAGTAAAGATGTGATAATAGTTTATGTAGTAAGCTTATCTTGTTCGACACTCTGAATGTTTTGCTAATACTGTTTGGCACAGTTTCTGAAAAATCACCAGAATGTATTTTCCTTACAAATAAATGTCTAGTATCAATGAACAGATTTGTAATACACAATAGAAACTGTGTATAATTCTCATTAGAATAGGGCTTCCCTGGTAGCTCAGACAGTAAAGAATCTACTTACAATGCAGGAAACCTGGGTTTGATTTCTTGGGTCAGGAAGGTCCCCTGGAGAAGGGAATGGCACCTCACTCCAGTTTTCCTGTCTGGAGAATCCCCATGGACAGAGGAGTCTGACTGGCTACAGTCCATGGGGTTGCACAGAGTTGGACGCAATAAGTGACTAACATTTTCACATTTTTCACAGTTGTAATGTTAATAGACATCATTTATTGATGACTTTATTTCACGTAGACACTAAGTGCTGGTTTTATTCAACAGTTTCCATCATATGGACAATATACCTGTTTTACATTTGAGAAAACAGAATTTTAACAAATTTAACTCCCAGAACCAAGTAAATGGGAACCATAGGGTTAGAATCCATGTCTTTCTGATTAAACAGCCTGGATAAAGGTTGAATCACTATATTATACTATATCAGTAATCATTATCTCTCATGTATAACTTTTCAGAAACACATTTCTAGGAAATATTTTTTACATAAAAATGATTACTAATTGCATTGCAGTTACCTGCTTTTAGAAAGCAAGGAGTAATGAATAATCACTTATGCATTTCCCAAGAAAACTTTAAAAATTCAGAAAAGCATAAAGAGAAATTGAAAATTAGCAACAATCACCCTAGAGGAAGCTTCCCTGGTGATCCAGTGGCTAAGAATGTTTGCTCCCAACGCAGGGGGCCCAGGTTTGACCCCTGGTCAGGGAACTAGGTCCTGCATGCCACAATGAAGAGTTCACATGCCACAACTAAAGATCCCACGTGCTGCAACTGAGACCCAGCACAGTCAAGGACATAAGTAAATGTTAAATTTAAAAAAACCCTAGAGAAAACTTATACATTTCTTTTTACTTGCTATGAATATAATACGTAGAAATATATGTAGTATCATGTAATATTTTCATTGGAATCGTATAACAGTTTTGTATTCTTCCTTATTTAATGTTATTTTCCTAATATAAATATATATGCATGTATTTATGTATTCTTTGAAAATGGATACCAGTGGCTGCACTTTTAAAACTTTTTTATTTATATTTGGCCGTACTGGGTCTTCATTGCTATACAAGGGCTTTCACTAGTTGCGAAGAGCAGGGTCTCTTCTCTAGTTGCAATGTGTGGGTGTCTCATTGAGGTTGCTTCTCTTGATTTAGGTCATACCTGAATGGTCTAGTGGTTTTCCCCACTTTCTTCAATTTAAGTCTGAATTTGGCAATAAGGACTTCATGATCTGAGCCACAGTCAGCTCCCAGTGTTGTTTTTGCTGACTGTATAGAGCTTCTCCATCTTTGGCTGCAAAGAATATAATCAGTCTGATTTCGGGGTTGACCATCTGGTGAAGTCCATGTGTAGAGTCTTCTCTGTGTTGTTGGAAGATGGTGTTTGCTATGACCAGTGCATTCTCTTGGCAAAACTCTTAGCTTTTGCCCTGCTACATTCTGTACTCCAAGGCCAAATTTGCCTGTTCTTCCAGGTGTTTCTTGACTTCCTACTTTTGCATTCTAGTCCCCTATAATGAAAAGGATATCTTTTTGGGGTGTTAGTTCTTAAAGGTCTTGTAGGTCTTCATAGAACCATTCAACTTTAGCTTCTTAGCGTTACTGGTCGGGGCAGAGACTTGGATTACCGTAATATTGAATGGTTTGCCTTGAAAATGAACAGAGATCGCTCTGTTGTTTTTGAGGTTGCATCCGAGTACTGCATTTCGAACTCTTGTTGACTGTGATGGCTACTGTATTTTTCTAATGGATTCCTGCCCACAGTAGTAGATACAATGGTCATCTGAGTTAAATTCACCCATTCCAATCCATCTTAGTTCTCTGATTCCTAGAATGTTGACGTTCACTCTTGCCATCTCCTGTTTGACCACTTCCAGTTTGACTTGATCCAATATTCGCTGGATCATTGAAAAAGCAAGAGAGTTCCAGAGAAACATTTATTTCTGCTTTGTTGACTATGCCAAAAAGCCTTTGACTGTGTGGATCACAATAAACTGTGGAAAATTCTGAAAGAGATGGGAATACCCAGACCACGTGACCTGCCTCTTGAGAAAGCTGTATGTAGGTCAGGAAGTAACAGTTAGCACTGGACATGGAACAACAGACTAGTTCCAAATAGGAAAAGGAGTACATCAAAGCTGTGTATTGTCACCCTGCTTAATTAACTTCTATGCAGAGTACATCATGAGAAACGCTGGGCTGGATGAAGCACAAGCTGGAATTAAGATTGCTGGGAGAAATATCAATAACCTCAGATATGCAGATGACACCACCCTTATGGCAGAAAGTGAAGAAGAACTAAAGAGCCTCTTAATGAAAGTGAAAAAGTTGGCTTAAAGCTCAACATTCAGAAAACTAAGGTCATGGCATCCGGCCCCTTCATTTCATGGCAGATAGATCGGAAAACAGTGGCTGACTTTATTTTGGGGGGCTCCAAAATCACTGCAGATGGTGACTGCAGCCATGAAATTAGAAGATGCTTACTCCTTGGAAGGAAAGTTATGACCAACCTAGGCAGCATATTAAAAAGCAGAGATATTACTTTGCCAACAAAGGTTCTTCTAGTCAAGGCTCTGGTTTTTCCAGTAGTCATGTATGGATGTGAGAGTTGGACTATAAAGAAAGCTGAGCTTGGAAGAATTGATGTTTTTGAACTGTGGTGTTGGAGAAGACTCTTGAGAGTCCCTTGGACTGCAAGGAGATCCAACCAGTCCATCCTAAAGGAGATCAGTCCTGGGTGTTCATTGGAAGGACTGATGTTGAAGCTGAAGCTCCGGTACTTTGGCCACCTGATGCGAAGAGCTGACTCATTGGAAAAGATCCTGATGTTGGGAAAGATTGAAGGCAGGAGGAGAAGGGGACGACAGAGGATGAGATGGTTAGATGGCATCACCGACTCAATGGATATGAGTTTGGGTGAACTCCGGGAGTTGGTGATGGACAGGGAGGCCTGGCGTGCTACGGTTCATGGGGTTGCAAAGAGTCAAACACAACTGAGTGACCGAACTGAACTGACCTCTTGTTGCAGAGCACAGGTTCTAGTGTACTTCAGATTTTGCGGCTCGTGGTTTCTAGAACACGAGCTCAGTAGTTGTGATATATGGGCTTAGTTGCCCATGGCGTGTGGAATCCTCCCAGACCAGGGATCAAACCCGTGTCCCCTGCATTGGAAGGTCGATTCTTAACCACTGGACCAACAAGGAAGTCCTGCATGATATGTTTTATGTATCCTTGAATTTATTTTATCATTCCTTTATTGTTAGGTTACTTCTTTGTTGTTCAGTCACTCAGTAGCATCTGACTCCTTGTGACCCCGTGGACTGTAGCATGCCAGGCTCCCCTGTCCTTCACTCCTGGAGTTTGGTCAAACTCCTGTCCGTTGAGTTGCTGATGCCATCCAAGTTTCTCGTCCTCTTTAGTCCCCGTCTCCTCCTGCCTTCAGTCTTTCCTAGCATCAGCGCCTTTTCTAATGACTCAGTTCTTCACATCAGGTGGCCAGAGTATTGCAGCTTCAGCACCAACCCTTCCAGTGAATATTCAGGGTGGATTTTCTTTAGGATTGACTGGTTTGATCTACTTGTTACCCAAGGGACTCTTAAGAGTCTTCTGCAGCACAACAGTTCAAAAGCATCAGTTCTTTGACGCTCAGCATTCTTCATGGTCCAACTCTTACATCCATACACAACTACTGGAAAAACCATAGCTTTGACTATACGGACCTTTGTCACCAAAATAATGTGTCTGCTTTTTAATACGCTGTCTAGGTTTGTCGTAGCTTTTCTTCCAAGGAACAAGCATCTTTTAATTTCATGGCTGTAGTCACCATCTGCAGTGATTTTTGGAACCCAAGAAAATAAGTCTGTCACTTTTTCCATTGTTTCCCTATTTGCCATGAAGTGATGGGATCTTAGGATTTTGAATGTTGAGTTTTAATCCAGCTTTTTCACTCTCCTTTTTGCCTTTCATTAAGAGGCTCTTTAGTTCCTCCTCACTTTCTGCCATAAGGATGGTGTCGTCTGCATATCTGAGGTTATTGATATTTCTTCCAGTAATCTTGATTCCAGCTTGTGTTTCATCCAGCCTGTGATGTACTCTACATAGAAGTTAAATATGCAGTGTGGCAGTATACAGCCTTTCCCAATTTGGAACCAGTCTGTTGTTCCATGTCCAGTTCTAACTGTTGCTTCTTGACCTGCGCATAGATTTCTCAGGAGGCAGGTCAGGTGGTCTGGTATTCCCATATTTTTAAGAATTTTCCACAGTTTGTTGTGATCCACACACTTCTAGTTTTTCTCTATTGTAAGTTATACTATAAGGAGAAATCTATCAGAATGGGCCATATGAATTCCAACATAGAGATTCCCTACCTTTCCAAAGACAGTTGTGAAAGTCGCACAGTTGTGTCTGACTCTTTGCAATGTCATGGACTGTAGCGTGCCTGGCTCTTCTGTCCATGGAATTCTCCAGGCAGGAGTACTGGAGTGGGTTGCCATTTCCTTCTCCAAAGGAAGAAGATAATAACGATAGATTAAACGTGCACACATAGTTAATAGTCAGACTTTTGATGTGATAATAGCTACATAATTCTATAGCTTTCCCCCGTAGAAGTCATAAAATTTAAAAATAAGGAAAATACCTGAACTTCCATTTTCAGTGAACTGAAAGACACAGCATGTAGACTCCAAATTATATTTAAAGGCTGTCAAAAGCATCTTGAGAAGGAGCAGAAGTTGTGAACTTAAAAATATGTATTGAAGTTTAAGGGTTCACCTTGAAGTTCAAAGGCTAAATCTCTTGTTTGTAGTAACAGGGTTGGTGCCAGAAATACCTAGTTTGATTCACAACAGAAGAAAAGGTAGAGCTACATTTACATGGAGCAATATGCACCCGAATCAGCTTTTCTCTCTAGCATCAAAGGAGTCTTTCAACTCTTACTCTTTGGTAAGGAAACCAGAACAGTGCATCAGAACAAGTTGTTTTAAGTACAATTAAAACTTAACTGAAATTTTTCTCTTGAAAGGGTAAACTGACCAGGAGGTCATAAAGATTCCTTTGGGCAGCCAGCCACCCTCATCTTTCTCCCTACAAAGTTCTTTCCAAGGGGTTGATAATTGGGCTGGCCTCAGATTTCAGTATAGCATTCAATACCAGAATATGTTAAAGCAGTGTTTACAAAGTAAGAAAGTAAAGCAAGAGCCAAAGATTTCATATCCAGTTATGCTGTTCTTCAAGTATGAAAGGCATAAACAGAACTCAGAGAATGCTGTATATATATGAACCTTCTTGAGGAAACTGGTAAAGTATAAACTTTAGCCAGCCAAGAGCTATCAGAGAAAAGAATTTGTTGTAACCATTGAATATATATAGAGAGAGAGAAAGAGAGAGAGATTTTATAACCCTAAAGACTAAAACAAATGTAGAGATTATGATGACAGAACATAATGTTATATACCTTGATGATGTAGAAATGATGAAAACTAATAAAATTTGAGAGAAGAAAGTTTATAGATTACCTCATTGTAATTACTGGTAGTCAAAAACTGTGTTCAAGATCACAAATCAAGTAATGGAAGTATAAACATGTTTAACACTTCAAAGGAAACCGTAAAGGTAATACTACTGATTGAATTAAGTAAGGAGAGGAAGAGGAAACGTGTTCATTTTAACATTGTTCATATTAAGGAATTAACAGTTATCTTAAAAAAATAATCTAGTGGAATTCTAAGTCAGTAATATGAGAGTTAATCACCAGAACAACAACAAAAAAAAACCTTACTGAAATTTGAAAGAACTGGAAACCTATCTAAAAGAAAACATCATCTGTTGAAAGAATGTTCATATACAGCCACACATGTAACAAAACATAGCAGTACTAAGACCAGACATCTTTTATATAAAAAAATACAAGTAGACTTTATCCCACCTTTGAAGGAAAAAACTTCCAGTTAGATTCAGAGCAAAACAAATTCTGTGGTTTGCCTGCAAGAAAATGATTGCAAGAAAAAGCTTAACATTTTAAAAGGTGGCAAAGTGAAAGAAATTTAGGGATGTCATGATCGTAACATACAAGGTGGAGTTCATAGTAAAAAGAAATAGTTAAAGAATACAATTTCTTAAACAGTGGAGTGAAAGTTTAATAGACGTGACTATCTGTATATCAACTAAAATAGCAGCCTAGGTTAAGCCGAAATTATAGAAAATATGAGGAAAAGTGGAAACATGTCAGTAGATGGAAATACGTAATTGAAAGACACAAAACCTTAAATAAAAAGACATACCATCTTTTCTGGATAGAAGGGATAACATTGTCACAGTTCCCACTGAGGTAGTTTGTCAACTAGTTTTTAAGACATGGTGATTCCAAAGTTAATAAGGAAAAATATGCAAGAGTAGCCAGGAGAGCTGAAAAACTAAAGAGAACTGAGGGAGAACTTGTCTTTCCAGAAATTAAGATATAAAGGTAAAATGCACAAAACAGGCATGGGTCAGTGAAGCAGAATAGTAAGTCCAGAAATACTTTCAAATACATGTGAGAATATAATAAAAGTGACATCTCAAATCTGTGGAAAAAAATAAACAGTTAACTAGGGACAGCTGGTTAGCTGTATGAAAGAACTTCAATCTGTAAATTTCACCCATATACCAAATGGATCAATGAAAAATAAAGCCATGAAAGTAATAGAAGAAAGCATTAAAGAAGTCTTTACACTTTTGATGTGCGAAAGACCATTTAAATTAAATCCAGAATTCGTAAAATAATGGGTAAAAAAGAAGTCTCTGAATGGATAAAGAAAAACGTGATATGTATATATACAGTGAAATTACCAGTTCAGTTCTGTCACTCAGTCGTGTCCGACTCTTTAAGACCCCGTGAATTGCAGCATTCCAGGCCTCCCTGTCCATCACCAACTCCCGGAGTCTACCCAAACCCATGTCCATCGAGTTGGTGATGCCATCCAGCCATCTCACCTCTATCATCCCCTTCTCCTCATGCCCCCAGTACCTCCCAGCATTGAAATTATATTCAGCCTTAAAAATCCTATCACATGGTAAGCATGGATAAACCTTGAGGACATTATGCTGGGTGGAGTAAACCAGTCTCAAATACTGCTTACTTCTACTTAAATGAGGTGTCTTAAACTAGTCAAACTCTTAGAAACAGAAGTGGAATGGTGGTTGCCAGGAGCTAAGTGGAGAGGAAACAGGGAAGTTGTTTTTCACTAGGTTTCAGTTCAGTTGCTCAGTCGTGTCCGACTCTTTGCGACCCCATGGACTGCAGCACTCCAGGCCTCCCTGTCCATCACCAGCTCCCGGAGTTTACTTAAACTCATGTCCATTGAGTCAGTTTTGCCATCTAACCATCTCATCATCTGTCGTCCCCTTCTCCTCCCGCCTTCCATCTTTCCCAGCATCAGGGTCTTTTCAAATGAGTCAGTTCTTTGCATCAGGTGGCCAAAGGATTGGAGTTTCAGCTTCAGCATCAGTCCTTCCAATGAATATTCAGGACTGATTTTATTTAGGATGGACTGGTTGGATCTCTTTGCTGTCCGAGGGACTCTCAAGAGTCTTCTCCAACACTGCAGTTCAAAAGCATCAGTTTTTTGGCACTCAGCTTTCTTTATAGTCCAACTCTCACATCCACACATGACGACTGGAAAAACCATAGCTTTGACTAGACAGACCTTTGTTTGCAAAGTAATGTCTCTGCTTTTTAATAGGCTGTCTAGGTTGGTCATAACTTTCCTTCCAAGGAGCAAGCATCTTCTAATTTCATGGCCGCAGTCGCCATCTGCAGTGATTTTGGAACCTAAAAAAGTCAGCCAGTGTTTCCACTGTTTCCCCCTCTATTTCCCATGAAGTGATGGGACCGGATGCCATGATCTTAGTTTTCTGAATGTTGAGTTTCAAGACAACTTTTTCACTCTCCTCTTTCAATTTCATCAAGAGGCTCTTTAGTTCTTCGCTTTCTGCCATAGGTGTGAATAGTGTATTGTCATCTGCATATCTGAGGTTATTGATACTTCTCCCAGCAATCTTGATTCCAGCTTGTACTTCATCCAGCCTGGCATTTCGCATGATGTACTCTGCTGCTGCTGCCACTAAGTCACTTCAGTTGTGTCCGACTCTGTGCGACCCCATAGACGGCAACCCACTAGGCTCCTCAGTCTCTGGGATTCTCCAGGCAAGAATACTGGAGTGGGTTGCCATTTCTTTCTCCAGTGCATGAAAGTGAAAAGCGAAAGTGAAGTCACTTAGTCGTGCCCGACTCTTAGTGACCCCATGGACTGCAGCCTACCAGGCTCCTCCGTCCATGGGATTTTCCAGGCAAGAGTACTGGAGTAGGGTGCTATTGCCTTCTCCGATGTACTCTGCATAGAAGTTAAATAAGCAGGGTGACCGTATACAACCTTTCCTGATTTGGAATCAGTCTGTTCCATGTCTGGTTCTAATTGTTGCTTCTTGACCTGCATACAGATTTCTCAGGAGGCAGGTCAGGTTGTCTGGTATTCCCATATCTTTAAGAATTTTACAGTTTGTTGTGATCCACACAGTCAACGACTTTGGTGTGGTCATTAAAGCAGAAGTAGATGTTTTTCTGGAACTCTCTTGCTTTTTCAATGATCCAATGGATGTTGGCAATTTGATCTCTGGTTCCTCTGCTTTTTCTAAAACCAGCTTGAACATCTGGAAGTTCACGGTTCACGTATTGCTGAAGTCTGGCTTGGAGAATTTTGAGCATTACTTTACTAGTGTGTGAGATGAGTGCAGTTGTGCGGTAGTTTGAGCATTCTTTGGCGTTGCCTTTCTTTGAGACTGGAATGAAAACTGACCTTTTCCAGTCCTATGGCCACTGCTGAGTTTTCCAAATTTGCTGGCATATTGAGTGCAGCACTTCACAGCATCATCTTTTAGGATTTGAAATAGCTCAACTAGAATTCCATCACCTCCACTAGTTTTGTTCATAGTGATGCTTCCTAAGGCTCTGTTGACTTCACATTCCAGGATGTCTGGCTCTAGGTGAGTGACACCATTGTAGTTATCTGGGTCATGAAGATCTTTTTTGTGTAGTTCTTCTATGTATTCTTGCCACCTCTTCCTAATATCTTCTGCTTCCGTTAGGTCCATACCATTTCTGTCCTTTATTGTGCCCATCTTTGCATGAAAAGTTCCCTTGGTTTATCATTGGGTATAGAGTTTCCTTTTTGCATGATGAAAAAGTTCTAGAGATCCATTGCACAACATTGCGCATATAGTTAACACTTTTACACTATGCATTTCGAAGTGTCTTAGAAGATGTTTTATGTGTTTTGTTTACCACAGTTTTTTAAAACAGCACTCAGAATGCCAAAATCCGTCATAATACAACAGAATACAGATTAGTAACTAACAAAACTTATCTGCAGTTCATATCACAAAGGGTGTTCTTGTGTATAAATCCTGCAAACTCGGTTTAAAAAGCCCTGCAATCTAATTAAAAAAATGGGAGCAAAGATGTGAATAGATAATTCACAGAAAATTAAATGCAAATAGCTTGTGAGCATCTGAGAAGCTGCTAATAATAACCTCATTCAAAGTAAGAGAAATTCAAACCAAAACACCTATTAGGCAAAAACCTAAAAGTTAGATAACATCCTCATGATGCTTTGTCATACATGACTATTGAGGATAAAATTGAGATATCCTCTGGAATTCAGTTGGGCACTGTCTCTCAGAATAAAAGTACATTTACTTTTGATAAAATAAAAACATCTGTGGACTTAAAACAATAAAAGACAGTGTGTTAAGTAGGGACTAAATACATGAGTCTACCTAAATCCGTTCAGAAGCAGGCAGATGCTCTGAAAGTTCTTTTCTATCAGGATGGAAACCAAAGCTATATTGGTGTGCAGGTTGGATAAAGGAGGTACACTACTTGGTTGTTTCCTGTTCAAGAAACTAGGGGGCTGAGTCAAGAAAGAGCTTATAGGCTTATATAACATCCATTGTAGTGGAGAGAAGTAGTGAAAGCCTCCTAGATACGATCTGAGCCAACCTGCCCATGATGTAGTGACTGGATCTTCAGGAAGAGCCCATCTGCAGCAATTAACAAACTTCATTGGGGTGGGAGACTTGAGTGAGAGGTGCCAGCAAATCAAAAACTGTTTTTAAGTTAAGGTGAGGCACACACATGTAAACATACCCACCAGCACCCCTGTGTTCCTCTACCATATATACACATGTAACTTTTTGTGATGAACCTGCGAACAAAAATTCAAAAACACACAAGAAAAACTAACCCTAAGAAAAAGACAGGTCAACACCTTTACTAAAAAAAAAAGGAAAGAAAACACTCTGTGTACTGATAGAGAAATACCTTCAAGATTTCTTTGCTTGGTGGGAGAAAAGGAGATCACAGTACAGTGTTTATGGTCTATTTCCTTTTGTCTGGAGTAGGGGAATAGTTATATTCTCAGTCAAGTAAATTGTTCTTCACAGACTATCTTTAGATTACTAAATATATTTAAGATTCTCAAGGAGATATAGGAATAAGTAATATTCATAAAAGAAAACCAAAATTAAGTACATGCCAATTTGGCCTTCCCTGGTGTCTCAGTGGTAAAGAGTCCTCCCCAGTGCAGGAGACACAAGACACAATCCCTGGGTTGAGAAGATCCCCTGGAGAAGGAAATGACAATCTACTCCAGTGTTCTTGCCTGGAAAATTCCATGGACAGAGGAGCCTGGCAGGCCACAGGATATTATTTATTCCTTTTATCTCCCTTAGAATCTTAAATATATTTAATTATCTGAAGATTGTTCTTCACAGACTAAGGATTTACTTGAATGAGAATATCAATTATTCCTCTACTCCAGCACAAAAGGAAATAGACTATAAACACTGTACTGTGATCTCCTTTTTTCCCATCAAGCAAATGCAGTCACAAATAGCCAGACATTACTTATCAGTAAACAACGACAACAGATTAACAAATAGATGTAAAAACTGAACACTATAGAAATGATTTAACTTAGTAAATGAGATGTATTATATTGAACACAATGAAAGATGTAGTGATTTAGAAGCATAATATTGAGGAATTCACCCAAGAGTTAGCAATAATGAAGGGAAAAAATTAGAGGATTGGTTAAAAGATTTAAACATCTGTCCAAAAGAAGTTTTCTAAAACTAAGAGATTAGATAAAATAGTAGAGAAATAATATTTAATGAGATGATTAGCTACTAGAATTGAAGTAAAATCTAAGTTTTCACACTGAACTTGTATATTAATTAACAATTACTTAGCAGGATAAATACTCCAAAAAGTCAGCTTCTAAGTGCTCAATAGTGAAATTGCAAAACAAAAAAATTAGTTTTTAATAAAAAGGATGAAAAAAAAGAGTACCTGCACCAAAATATCAGTCATACTAATAGTATGTTTATCAGAACAGTAATTTCCAGAAGAAAATGGGGCATTTCCTCAAAATGTACAGGGACTATAACTGTTCAAAGTCTTGACTTATATACCTATTTAAAATGCCATCAGTAATGAGACCCAGCGTAAGGATTTACACAGAAACTGAGTTTATCACTTAAAAAACTTGATGCAGTATCCTTTAACTAAAAAATAAAAAAAAAAAAAAAAAACACCTTGATGCAAAAACCAAAGTGATGTTCTTGGGCAGAATAGTAAACTAGAGGGAAGAATTGGATAAAAGAATACATTGTGAGCAAAGAATCTGTGAAGTGTGTTAATCAGGTTGACTATTGATAATTTTTTAATATTTTTTTTTAAGGTAAAACCAAAATATCAATACTAGAAAATAGACAGTTGGAAGAAAGAGGATTGCACTGAGCCTAGAATGCTATTATACTTAGTCTTATTCACAAGAAGTGAGTACAGAGTTACTGAAAAACTTTAGGGCAACTGAAAAAATGAATAGCTGTTTTTGTGGCTCTGCAGACAACTTGGATGACATTTTAGCTTATCTTTCACTGTGTGTGTGCTTAGTCGCTCAGTCGTGTCCATCTCTTTGTGACCCCATGGACTGTAGCACACTAGGCTCCTCTGACTATAGGATCTTTGACTGGCTATGTGATATTAAGGTTACTTCACCTTCCTCTGCCTAAATTTTTTTATCTATAAAGATGACAATAAGTAATATTGCATTGACCAAAAGCTTGCTTGGGTTTTTCTGATGTCCAGACAAACTTTTTGGGCAACCCAGTATTTCCTCATAATGTTGTGGAGAGAGTTAAGTGAAATATATATAAAACTTTTAGTACACTGGGCTTCGGTAGCTCAGCTGGTAAAGAATCTGCCTGCAGTGTGGGAGACCTGGGTTCAATCCCTGGGTTGGGAAGATCTCCTGGAGAAGGGAAAGGCTACCCACTCCATGGCCTGGAGAAGTCCATGGACTGTATAGTCCATGGGTCGCAGAGTCGGACACAACTGACCAACTTTCACTTCACATTAGAACACTACTTAGTACATACAAGCACTCAATACATTTGCTGTTGCTCCTTTTATTTCTTTTTTAACTTTTAGGAATACCTGTGAAAAAAAGAAGTAAAACCTATGGCTTCCAGTCCAGCAGAACTAAAAAGTGAAGAAAGCTTAACTTTCAGTATACCATCAGAATTAGGTGGACTAATTTTAGTTTTTTATTTATTTATTTTTTTTTGAGAAGTCCTAAAGCTGAATATTCAGAAAATGAAGATCATGGCATCTGGTCCCATCACTTCATGGGAAATAGATGGGGAAACAGTGGAAATACTGGCTGACTTTATTTTTGGGGGCTCCAAAATCACTGTAGATGCTGATTGCAGCCATGAAATTAAAAGATGCTTACTCCTTGGAAGGAAAGTTATGACCAACCTAGGCAGCATATTAAAAAGCAGATATTACTTTGCCAACAAAGGTCTGTCTAGTCAAGGCTCTGGTTTTTCCAGTTGTCATGTATGGATGTGAGAGTTGGACTGTGAAGAAATCTGAGTGCCGAAGAATTGATGCTTTTGAACTGTGGTGTTGGAGAAGACTCTTGAGAGTCCCTTGGACTGCAAGGAGATCCAACCAGTCCATCCTAAAGGAGATCAGTCCTGGGTGTTCATTGGAAGGACTGATGCTGAAGCTGAAACTCCAGTACTTTGGCCACCTCATGCGAAGAGTTCACTCACTGGAAAAGATCCTGATGCTGGGTAGGATTGGGGGCAGGAGGAGAAGGGGACGACAGAGGATGAGATGGCTGGATGGCATCACTGACTCAATGGACATAAGTCTGAGTGAACTCTGGGAGTTCGTGATGGACAGGGAGGCCTGGTGTGCTGCAATTCATGGGATCTCAAAGAGTCAGACTCAACTCAGCGACTGAACTGAACTACTTACTTGGGTTGCTATTTTGTGACTTTTATTCTTTATTCAAGATCTTCCGAAAAACAGAGAAATGTTACTTGTGGGTTGCCATTCCCTTCTCCAGGGGACCTTCCTAACCCAGGGATTGAACCTGGGTCTCCTGCATTGCAGAAGGTTACCATCTGAGCCACCAGGACGCCCTTTACAATAAGATAGCAAGGATGCTGAAGTCTTCTGAATAGAAGATGCAGTAGTAAAAATAGTCGGTTGTCAGTTTTTTTCTTTATTACACTATTCAAGAATTACATCCTTCTTCAAAAAGGTATAAAGTAGGATGGGAGACATAGAGATGAAAAGATAAATGCGCAGAATTCCCTGGTCGTCCATTGGTTAGGACACCACACTCTCACTGCTGAGGGCCTGGGTTTAATGCCTGGTCAGCGAGCTAAGATCCCACAAGCAATGAGGCATGGCCTCAACAACAAAAGATAAATGCAGAGAGAAAAGTAACACTGTAGACTGAGTTGTCTGGTATGGTAGCCACTTGTACCATGTGACTTATACTAAAATTAATTAATAGAATTGAAAATTCAGTTTCCCAGTCACATTAAGCACGAAGTGGTTATGTAGAGAGAATGTAACTGTTAACCTCATGTCTAACATTTTCATCGTTGCAGAAAGTTTTACTAGATATCATTCTCTAGACTTTTATTAATATGATAGTGAAATTGACCATATACATTAGCTCATATTATGAGATTTCACATGATCATATCCTGTATGAAAATATATTTTAAATTATTTCAAACTCAAGAATAGATGAACACACAGTATATTTAGATTTCTTTCTTTCTGTTTTTTGATCATGCCATACAGCTTGTAGGATCTCAGTTCCCTGACCAAGGATTGAACTCAGGCCATGATGGTGAAAGCCTGTAATCCTATCCACAAGCCCATCAGGGAACGCCTGACATGGAATATTTTTTTGATGAATGCATGGTATATTTCTAAGGACAAAAAGAAACAGGGAATTTTATACAAAGTAGTCATTCAGCAGGAATATTTTGCAACACAAACATGGACTGTCATCATTTGCTAAAAAACATCCTATGATGGTGTTCTTTCATCTCATATGTTTTTGTGTAAAACAAATTACTTGGGACGTTGCTTTTTTTTAAATGTTTGTTTATTTATATATATTTTTTTGGCTGTGCTGGATCTTTGTTGCTGCGTGCAGGCTTTTTCTAATTGCAGAGAGCAGGGACTACTGTCTAGTTGCTGTGCACAGGCTTCTCATTGCAGTGGCTTCTCTTGTTGTGGAGCACAGGCTCTAGGGCACATGGGCTCAGTAATTTTGGCTTGTGGGCTCTCGACGCTGGTTCAGTAGTTGTGGTGCATGGGCAAAGCCTCGCAGCATGTGGAATCTTCCTGGACCAGGGATTGAACCCCCTAGTTCAATAATGGCCCCTGCATTGGCAGATGGATTCTCAACCACTGAACCACCAGTGAAGTTCCTGAAGTTGCTTTTCATTATCCATTAATTCTTCTATAAATTATGTTTTAGAAACTGAAAAATAAATAAATGGATATGTAACCAACTTAGCATACCAACAGTAGTTGAAAGTCTGCAGGAATGAAAGCTACAAGGAACAAGCCGAATCGGGCCATTCCACGCCACACAACACCGCTCCCCCTCCCACAACTCAGGAATTAGTAGCAAAGTACCTGTGAAGGCTGAGTGTAGGACAAGGCTAAAATCCCAGAGTGCTGGTTTTAAGGCTTTAAAAAGTGCAGTTAGACTCCAGCTCCCTTGCCTCCTGTACAGCTAGATGTTTGCCTCTTTATCGTCAAGGTGAAAAGTTGTTAATGGGAGAACATATACCAGATACAGGTGAAGGTTGGGCCTTCAAAACTAAAATGGTGATTAAATGGCAAGTCTGCATTTGAAAGGTTAAAGATCTCATTGCTTAATCACTCTCTGAGTCCTTGATTTGTAGAGGTATGTGCGCTTTAAGGAAGAGGTTAGAAGGGTACTCTTGGAAAACAAACGTGTAAAACTCTAGACTTGAACAGCACTGACACTGAAATGTCTGTCCCTGCTCTGTTTACCCTGCAGCAGTGGTTCTCAGATATTTGAGGACTCCCTGAGAACTTTTTAGCATGTGAGTTATAGCTATTTACTATAAATTAAAGCAAAGTTTTTGGGTATTCCTTTAAAAATGATAAAGCCACTATATGTTAATGTAATATACTTCTATAAAAAATAAAATCTATTTTCCAAAACAAAAATAATATTGTAACATTTTCACATTTTAAAATCTGATGTCCAAACTTAATAAAAAAATTAGCTTTTGCATTTAGTCAGATGTACTATGCCATGTCCTGTACATAGCTTTTGCAGAACACTGTGTTCTTGTGAGAAAATGAGAGTGGAAAAGCCATATAATGTCTCAGTATTAATAATGAAGATAATTTTGACCTTAAGACTCCCTGAAAGTTATTGTTTGATGACTCCCAAGAATTCCTGGACCACACTTTGAGAACAGCTGCTTTACACTAAACTCACCAGTCATGACCCCACACAAAACTTGTAAACAACATTTAATCCTTATTCTAATATACGTGTGGACAGCTGGAGATTTACAGTTGAGGAAAACCTGTAAAGTGAAAGATGAAAGCCAAAGCAGAAAAATGGAAACCAGTTATTTGGAAGAAGCCGCAGTGGTATAGGGAGAAAGAAAAGTTGAAAGACAATTATACCTTCAGAAGGCTGAAAGAAGCTATTCTATTTGTGGAACCTGAAATAGAGGTTATATTAATAAATAAGGAGTATCATAGAGCCAGAGTGAGCTCTAAATTTAAAATATGAACAGATATGTAAAGGATATAACTCTAGTAGAAGGAGATGCTGACAGATTTTGTTTGTAACGTAGGAATAGGGAAGGACTTTTGTATACAAAGCTTTAAAAAATTTTGTATTTATTTGGCTACATCAGGTATTTGTTGTGGTGCACAGACTCTGGTTGCTGCATGCAGGCTTAGTTGCTCCGTGCCATGTGGGGTCTTAGTTCCCTGACTAGGGATCTACCAACCCTATGTACCCTGTGATGCAAGGCGACCTGTTAACCACTAGATCCTAAGGGAAGTCCCTGTGTACAAAACTTTAAAAGCATATTGCATGAGTAAAAAGGAATAAATTTGTTTCCATCAGGATTAAAGAGTTCTGTGTATTGAAAGGACATCATGATAGGATAGGAGATGTTTGTAAAATGTAAAACTAACAAAGGATCTGACATTAGGAAATGTAAGGAACTCCTAAAAATCAAAAGGAAAAAGCCATCCTAGTATAAAAATACATACAGTTTCTAAAGAATCAATGTTTATAGGAGGAACCCCAAAGCTAATAAGACTAAAAGAGATGCTCAGTCATTACTTGCCAGAAAGTGTAAATTAAAACAAATGAGATACCACTTTATATCTATAATTTGGACAAAACTAGAAAACTGAATGCGTTTTCCTCGTAACAGGTTATCCCCAAAGTTTATCATCTTCAGACAACAAATATTATCTCACAGGTGCTATGGATCAGGAATCCAGTAGCATTGTAGGTTGTAGCTCAGCATCTCTCATGAGGTTGAAGTCGAGCTGTCATTTGAAGGTTTGACTGGGGCTGAACTACCTACTTCCAGGATGGTTGATTCACACAGCTGTTGGCAGAAAGACTCAGTTTCTTGCAGGCTACTGGCAGAAGGTCTTCATTTTCCTCTGCATGGGCCTATTCACAGGGCTTCTTGAGTGGCTCTGTAAGGCTGATTGCTCCTAAGACATGGTTCCAAGGACTAGATGTGTCCCCCCGCCAAAAAAAAGCTTGATAGGTTGATATCTAATCCTTGGTGTGATGGTACTTAGCAGTGGGGCCTTTAGGAAATGATTAGCTCACAAGAGTGAAGCCCTCGTTATTGGGATTAGCACCCTTATAAGAAGAGACCAGAGAATTGACTTACTGTTTTCTTCCCCCATATAAAAATACAAAGAAGTCAGCCATCTGCAACCCAGAATGTCCTCACCAGAATACAGCTATGCTGGCATTATGATCTTGGACTTCCAGCCTGTACAAAATAAAGTTCTTTTGTTGATAAGCCACTCAGTTTATAGTGTTTTGTTACAGCAGCCTGAGCTGACTAAGATATATGGCATCTGGATTCCCCCAGAGCAGGTGATCCAAAAGGGAGCAGATGGGAAGCCACTATGCCTTTTATGATCTCTTCTTCCAAATTGCATATCATCACTTTGCTGTTCATTAGAAGCAAGTCGCTAAGTCCAGCCAATACTTAGGGTTAGAGAAATAAGGCTTTGCTCTTGAAGGGAGAAATTTGTGGACTTTCTACAATTTACCCTGGATAATGCCAAATGTGTTAATAGGAATGTAGACTCTGCAGCCATTCTGGAGCTTAGTCTAGTTGTCTTTAGGTTAGGAATAACAGATCCCTTATGATCAGTAATTTCATTTCTAAGCATATACCTCAGGGTATTTGTAAAAGTTTCATAAGGGATATGTATTTGAATGTTCATTGCAGTATTATTTACAGCAGCAGGAAGTTGGAGGCAGTCTAGCTATTCTGTATACCATCTGAATGTAGATAGGTGAAATTTGTGAACGGACATTATTTTAGTTTTCTAGGACTTCTATTACCAAGTACTACAAGCTAGGTGACTTAAAACAGCAAATTTATTCTCTCACAGTTCTGGAGATTAGAAGTCCCAAATCAAGGTGTGATCCCTCTGAGACTCTGAGGGTAGAATCTTTCCTTATCCATTGCTAAATTATGGTGGTGGCTGTTTATCCATGACACTCCTTGTCTTGCAGCTGTATTGCTCCAACTTTTGCCTCTGTTGTCACATTGCTTTTTCTCTCTTTTTAAAAAACTTTATGGGAATATAGTTGATCTGCAGTATTGTGTTAGTGTCAGGTATACAGCAAAGTACTGGATCATATGGCAGGTCTATTTCCAGGTTTTTAAGGAACCTCCATACTGTTCTCCATAGTGGTTGTACCAATTTACATTCCCACCAAAGTGTAGGAGGGTTCACCCCATCCAGCACTGATTACTTGTAGACTTTTTGATGATTGCCATTCTGACCACTGTGAGGTGATACCTCACTGTAGTTTTGATTTGTAGTTCTCTGATAATTTAGTGACAGTGAGCATCTTTTTACATGTTTTTTGGCCGTCTATATGTCTTCTTTGGAGGAATGTCTGTAGATCTTCTTCCCATTTTTTGATTGGGTGGTTTATTCTTTTGGTATAGGGGTGGATGAACTCTTTGTATAATTCGGAGATTGATCCCTTGTGGGACTTTTGGAAATATTTTCTCCCTTTCTGTGGGCTGTCTTTTAATTTTGTTTATGGTTTCTTTTGCTATGCAAAAATTTTAAGTTTAATTATGTCCCATATACTTATTTTTGTTTTTATTCTCACTACTCTAGGAGGTGGTGGGTCAAAAAGATCTTGCTCTGATTTATGTCGGGATGTCGGGGTGTTCTGCCACAGTTTTCCTCTAAGAGGTTTAGAATGTCTGGTCTTACGTTTAGGTCTTTGATCCGTTTGAGTTTATTTTTGTGTATCTCGTTGTATGTCTTTACATGGTGTTTTCCTCTTCTTAAATGGACACCAGTCATATTGGAGTTATATAAGGGGCTTCCCTGGTGGCTCATAAATATGCCTGTAGTGCAGGAGACCAGGGTTTGATCCCTGAGTTGGGAAGATCCCCTGGAGAAAGGAATGGCTACCCACTCTCCAGTATTCTTGCCTGGAGAATTCCATGGACAGAGGAGCCTAGCAGGGTCTCAAAGAGTTGGACTTGACTGAGCAACTAAGAATATTGGTGTTGGGCCCACCCTGTTCACCTCATCTTTGACTTTTGACTTAATTACATTTCAAAGATTCTCTTTCCAAATTCTCATTCATAGGTACGGAGGTTTGAACTTCAGCATACCTTAAAGGGACACAATTCAATCCATACATACACAGACTTTGACACAGCAATTCGAAGCAATTGGTTAGGTGTACACATGCACATAATTCATAGTGGAAAATGTAAGAAACAGAATGAGGAGGTAGTAACAATAAAGAAAAGAAAGTGAAGTCGCTCAGTTGTGTCTGACCCTTTGCAACCCCATGGACTGTAGCCTACCACGCTCCTCTGTCCATGGGATTTTCCAGGCAGGAGTCCTGGAGTGATGCCACTGCCTTCTCCAGAGGATATTCCTGACCCAGGGATCGAACCTGGGTCTCCCACGTTGTGGGCAGATGCTTTACTGTCTGAGCCACCAAGGACTAGTAACAATAACATTTATATAAATGAAAAATCTGTATTTGTCAGAGTTCTGCAGAGAAACAAAACCAATTAGGTGGAGGCACGCACGCACACACACATATATGGAGAGAGATTCTGAGCTTTTAGGGAATTGGCTTAGATGATTATGGAATCTGGGAAGTCAAAATCTGCAGTGTCTGGCAGGGTGGAGGTCAAGGAGAGCTGATGGTACAGTTCCAGTCTGAAGACCAGCAGCCAGACCCAGAAGAGCAGATGGTGTAGATGAAGTCTGAAAACAGTATGCTGGAGTATTCTCTTTTGTTTGATGAGGCTGTTCTTTTTGTTCTGAGCAAATCTTGCAATTGATTGGATGAGTCCCACCAACATTATGGAGGGCAGTCTGCTTAAACAAAGTTAGCTGATTAATATTAATCTTGTCCAAGACGACACTTAGAATTAACCATTACAAGTCCCCCTCTTGTCAAACTGACACAGACATCTCCTTAAACCATACTGAGTTTCCAAATAAAGACAATAACAAAGTCATACTACCACTTAATATGATACAACTATCCTATGTACAACCAAAAACACACTAATCCTTTCCCCAGAGGAGGATGCAAACCCTGGATGTTTACTCTTCTCCTTGATGTTCCATAACTTAAATACTGTGATGTTATTTGTATGTATACTTTATATACTGTAATATAAAGTCAGTATATTTTATGTTGAATGATGAAGAGATAAAAGAGGGAAGAAAAACAAAGATGTTTACTCTATACAGACACAAGCATGTTCATATCAAAATAAATACTCATGGTTATGGTCCTCATTTCTGTAACTGGTCATATGGTCATAGCTGGTGTTCTTAACTACTTTTGTGCACTCCCCTTTCAGCTTTATCTTTGCCCTTCAGCAAAACTCAGCTGGTCGTCATTCTGTACCTTGTGTGGTGTGAAGGTTTAGCTTCATTCCTGAAGGGTCTAGGCTATTTGTAGTCCTGCCTGAATTGGCCTTTTGGCTAAGATCAAGTGCTGGCTCAGACGGAAAGCGTCTGTCTACAGTGTGGGAGACCTGGGTTCGATCCCTGGGTCGGGAAGTTTCCTGGAGAAGGAAACGGCAACCCACTCCAGTACTCTTGCCTGGAAAATCCCATGGACGGAGGAGCCTGGTGTCCATGGGGTCGCAAAGAGTTGGACACGACTGAGCGACTTCACTTTTTCTTTCACTTTTTCTGAATTGTGTTGTAGTAGGTTTCTATTGATTTTAATGACAGGGCATAGTAATACTAAGAGATGCCCCTGGGGATCTGTTGTATTCCATATAGACTCTTCTTTACCTCCAAACTGGAGAAGCAGTCCAGTTTTTCCTTGATCCAGTCATCCCAGCAACTCCCTTCTTGGTTTGTTGGTTCAGAAATGGGAAGAGAATGTCCAGAATGTCCAGGTGGCAGTTTTAACTTTTCAGTTCAGTGGCTTCCCTGGTGGGTCAGAGGGTAAAGCGTCTGCCTGCATTGTGGGAGGCCTGAGTTTGATCCCCAGGTCAGGAAGATCCCCTGGAGAAGGAAATGGAAACCTACTTGGGTACTTTTGCCTGGAAAATTCCTCGGATGGAGGAGCCTGGTAGGCTGCAAGTCCATGGGATTGCAAAGAGTCGCACACAATTGAGCAAATTCACTTCAGTGGAATCATTGTCATGTCTCCCAATGGAAACATTCTTTCCTTTGAAATTGAGACCTCTAGGCCAGTAAGAGCATAAGGTCATGGGGACAGGAAGCAAAAATTTTCCCAGTGGGTCACTAGGAGTAATAGTGAGTGATGCTGCTTCCATTTCTACCCCTTGATTCCTGGATCTGTGAGTTCTGGTTATGGAAGAAATTGCACCATATAGTGGATGCTTACTTACTATGCCTTCACAACCTGCTTGGAACTATATCCTATGTACAACTTCCGTTTGATCATGGAGTGCTGCCATGCATGCCTAACTTTATGGCTTGGTGGGTCAGATAATGCCCAGTTCATGGTGAGCAGTGGCTCAGGTCACATGGTTAACCTAATGGCCCATGGTTAAACATTTAACCTCTACTTAGGCCCAGTAGCAGGCCAGCAGCTGTTTCTTCAAGGAGAATGGTTAAGGTGCAGGGGATGCCGGGGCTTCACTCCATATGCCTAAGGGCCTCTGCTTCAGTTCTCCTGTAGGGGCCAGCCAGAAGTTCCAAACAGCATCCATGTCTGCACTGGCATTTCAAGCACCATTGGATTTGCTGGTTCATATGACTCATGTCACTTGCTTGGTGGCTCAGAGGTTAAAGTGTCTGCTCGCAGTGCGGGAGACCTGGGTTCAATCCCTGGGTCAGCAAGATCCCCTGGAGAAGGAAATGGCAACCCACTCCAGTATTCTTGCCTGGAGAATACAATGAATGGAGGAGCTTGCTGGGCTACAGTCCACCGGGTCGCAGAGTCGGACACAACTGAGCGACTTCACTTATGACTCATGTCAGAGCAGCTTGGACAGCAGCTTGGTTCTATTGCAGAGCCATCTCTTTTCTGGGTGCCACACAAAATTAGCAGGTTTGGGGTCACTCAGTAAATGAGCCAGAGTAACACCTGAATGAACACCTGTATTACCTCCACAGTCCAGAGTTTATTGTATCTCTAGGCATTGGGCTCTTTGGATTTTTGGTTTTTTAAATTGTGAGATGAGCCAGATGCAACAACTTACTTTGACTTCGGACATATCTCAAGATGACCCACATCACTGAACCTATAGTTAAAATTCCTTGAATTTTTTTTTAAATTAATTTTTTCTAGGTTGTGCAGGCTTTTCTCTAACTGCAGCAAGTGGAAGCTATTCTTTGGTTGTGGTACCAGGGCTTTTCATCGCAGTGGCTGCTCTTGTTGTGGAGCACAGACTCTAAGGCATTTGGGCTTAGTAGTTGTGGTTCCCAGGCTCTAGAGCACAGACTTAATAGTTGTAGCTCATGGGCTTAGTTGTTCCCTGGCATGTGAGATTTTCCTGGACCAGGGATCAAACCTGTATCTCCTGCATTGGCAGGCAGGTTCTTTACCATTGAGCCACCAGGAAAGCCCCTTCCCTAAATTTTGGCTGGATTTAGTTCCCACTTCCTGGTACATAAATGTCTTACCAATAAGTCTATAGAGTAGTTGCTACTTCTTACTCAGTAGGTGAGTATAATGTCCCCAGTGTGATATCTTGTGAAAGGGAAAAGTGGTCAGTTTCCCTCATCACCTTTAGCAAGTGGTGTTGGGAAGGCTGAACAGTTACATATAAATCAGTGAAGTTAAAACACTCTTGCATCATACACAGAAATAAACTCATAATGGAGTAAAGACTTAAATATAAGACATGACGCTGTAAAACTCCTAGAAGAGATCATAGGCAAAACATTCTTTGACCCAAGTCGTACCAATATGTTCTTAGGTCAGTCTCATAAGGCAATAGAAATAAAAGCAAAAATAAATAAATGAAAACTAATCAAACTTAGAAGCTTTTGTGCAGCAGAGGAAACGATCAACAAAATGAAAAGAAAACCTACAGATGGAGAAAAAATGTTTTCAAATGATGCGACCAGTGAGGGCTTAATTTCCTAAATATACAAACAGTCCACACAACTCAATAGCAAAAAAAGAAACCCAATCAAAAAATGGACAGAAGACCTAAACAGGCATTTCTCCAAAGGAGAAGTATAGATGGCCGACAGCACATGAAAGATGCTCAGCATTGCTCTGTATTAGAGAAATGATGCAGATCAAAACAACAATAAGATAGTCTCTTACACCAGGCAAAATGGCTGTCATTTAAGAAATCTACAAATGGCAAAACCTGGACAGCGTATGGAGAAAATGGAACCCTCCTACACAGTTGGTGGGAATGTAAAATTGGTGCAGCCACTTTGGAAAACATGGAGGTTCCTTAAAAAACTAAAAGTAGAGCTGCTATATGATCCCGCAGTCCTGCTCTGGGCCTATTTCTAGAGAACACTCTAATTCAAAAAAATACATTTCATACAGTGTTCAGAGCAGTACTGTTTACAGTCTGTCAAGACTTAGATATAACCTAAACGTTCATCAACAGATGAATGGGAAAGAAGATAGGGCATATACATAATGGAACACTACTCAGCCATTAAAAAAAAAATGAAATAATGTTATTTGGAGCAACATGGATGGTTCTAGAGATTATACTAAGTCAGAGAAAGACAAACTACATGTTATCACTTATATGTGGAATCTGTGACATAAATGAACTTATTTATAAAACCGATTCACAGACATAGAAAACAAATTTATGGTTTCCTAAAGGGGAAGGGAAATGGGGGAGTAAATATTAGAAGTTTGAAATTAGCAGATACAATCTAAAATATATAAAGTAGATAAACAAGGTCCTACTGTATAACACAGGGAACTATATTCAGTATCTTGTAATAAACCATAATGGAGAAGAGTATAAGCTTCAGCAGTTTGTGAACCAAAACCTTCCAGGGGTACAGCCTGGATTTAGAAAAGCCAGAGGAACCAGAGATCTTATTGTCAACATTTGTTGGATCATAGAGAAAACAAGGAAATTCCAGAAAAACATTTACTTCTGCTTCATGACTTTGCTAAAATCTTTGTGTGGATCACAACAAACTGTGGAACATTTTTAAAGAGATGGAAATACCAGACCACTTTACCTGTCTCGTGAGAAACCGGTATGCAGGTCAAGAAGCAACAGCTAGGACTTTACACAGAACAACAAACTGGTTCAGAATTGGGAAAGGATTACAAGGCTGTATATTGTCACCCTTTTTGTTTAACTTCTATGCAGAGTACATCATGCAAAATGCCATACTGGATGAACCACAAGCTGGAATCAAGATTGTTGGGAGAAATATCAAGACCTTTGGATATATAGATGATACCACTCTAATGGCAGAAAGCAAAGAGGAACTAAAGAGCCTCTTGATGAAGGGCCAAGAGGAGAGTGAAAAACTGGTTTAAAACTCAGCATTCAAAAAACTAAGATCATGGCAACTGGTCCCATGACTTTGTGGCAAATAGATGGGGAAAAGGTGGAAACAGGGACAGATTTTATTTTCTTGGGTTCCAGAATCACTGCGGATAGTGACTGAAGCCACAAAATTAAAAGACTCTTGCTCCCTGGAAGAAAAGCTATGACAGACCTACACAGTGTGTTAAAAAGTGGAGATAGCACTTTGCCAGCAAAGGTCCATATAGTCAAAGCTATGGTTTTTCCAATAGTCAGGTACAGATGTGAGAGTTGAACCACACCAAAGGATTGATGCTTTTAAATTGTGGTGCAAGAGAAGACTCTTAAGTCTTAAGGGTCCATAGAACTACAGGGAGATCAAATCAGTCAGTCCTAAAGGAAATCAATCCTGAATATTCATTAGAAGGACTGATACTGAAGTTTCAATACTTTGACCCCCTGATGCAGAGAGCCAACTCATTGGAAAAGACCCCGATGCTGGAAAAGATTGAAGGCAAAAGGAGAAGAGGATGAAAAGGTTAGATAGCATCGCTGAATCAACGGACATGAATTAGGTCGAATTCCAGGAGATAGTGAAGGACAGGAAAGCCTAGTGTGCTGCAGTCCATGGGGGGCACAGAGTTGGAGACGACTTACTAACTGAACTACAACAGATACATAACTGAGTAACTGCTGTACCCCAGAAACTAACTCAACACTGCAAATCAGCTGTGCTTCAACTAGGAGAGGTATTTTTGTTTTATAATAAATTGTTTTCAAAGTTTTTAAATTAAAACAAGGAAAAATGACCACTCATCACACTATGTATACAAACTGATCCTTGTTTGGCAATAAAGAGTCATATTAAACATTTTAGAATAGTTTCCTTGTATAAGGAGAGGAAAGAAAATGGAAAATGAGGGTAAAATGAATTCAAATGGAACTTAAAATATACATAAATAAAATCGTTAAACTCAAGTCTCCCAGAAACTAGAATGAGAAGATCAACAATATAGGTAAGAAAAGAAGAGAATTAACAGTTTGTGAGGCCCAACTCTCAAATACTAGGAGTTTCAGAAAAAAAGAAACTTGAGAGAAAGTAATTCAAACATAATTTGAGAATATTTCTCAAAAATAAAGAACATGGATTTGCAGATGCTAGAGCTCACCATGCATTTGTGACAGTGAGTGATAGAAGACCCACATTGTGGTATATCACAGTGAAATTACAGTACATCCAGAAATAAAGAGAAAAACCTAAAAGCTGTTAGAGAGGAGAGGATAGTGTCACATACCAACGATCTTGAGTCAGAACATCACTGAGCTTCTTGAAAACAAACCTGAAAGACACAGAGCATCGTGTCTTCACATTTATGAGGAAGAATAGCTTCTAAGAACTCATTACTTAGGCATGTTCTCAAATATGGAGTGGAATAAATAATACTTAAAATTTATGAAGAAAAATATAAAACTGGAAAATGGACAGGTCTACATTTATAGCAGTCCCTCACAAACTTAGTAAGGATATAGAAGATTAAACAATACAATGATAGTTTGATTTTAAAAGAACATTGTATACATATATAAACATAGACACACAAGTAGAACATACAAATTATTTTTAAGCACACAAATTTCAAGTTACAAAAGTAAAATTTGTCATAGTGGAAATTTTATCCGATTTCATGAAATTAGTGTTATTGGGCATATTCTTGGACCTCAGTTTCATTGAGAAATTAGCAATGAGTTAAATTATTTTTAAACATCTTCTGAACAATAACAATATGAGCTTTCAAAAAATTACATTTGAAAAGTAAGTATCCGTAGCTTAAGAGACAAGAAAATATCCCATATGAAATCACAAAATATTTAAAACTTTTTGACACAGAACACTACACATCAGAAATTAATGTTGTACCTCATGTGGTGAATGGACATTTGTTGGCCTAAAAATAGCTTATTTTTTAAAAATTACTTATTTATTTTTGATTGTGCTGGGTTTTAGTTGCTGCACATGGGCTTTCTGTAGTTATATCGAGTGGGGCTATTCTTCATTGCAGTACACAGGTTTCTCATTGCAGCAGCTTCTCTTGTTATGGAGCACAGGCTATAGGTATGTGGGCTTCAGTGGTTGCAGTGCACAGGTTTAGTATTTATGGCACATGGACCTAGTTGCTCCATCGTATGTGGCGTCTTCCCGCACCAGAGATCAAATCCATGTCCCCTGCACTGGCAGGCAGATTCTTATCCACTGTATCACCAGGAAAGTCCAGAAATACTAATTTTTAAAAGACTGAGTACAGAGTAGAAATTAATGAAAAGACAAATAGTGAAATCAATATATGGACCAATAGACAAATTTCTAACAAGAGGAATTAAGGGGGGAAAGATACAAATGAGCAGTATTTAAGACAAAAAGGAATATGATCACAGATACAGTAAAAAATTTTAAGGGTTCTTGGTCAGTAATATTAATTAAATATTTTAAAAAACTAAGATCATTGCATCCGGTCCCATTACTTCATGGCAAATGGAAAGGTGGAAGTAATGACAGTTTTCCTCTTCTTGGCCTCTGAAATCACTGAGGATGGTGACTGTTGCCATGAAATCAGAAGACTATTGCTTCTTGGCAGGAAAGCTATGACAAACCTAGACAGGGTGTCGAAAAGCAGTGATGTTACTCTGCCGACAAAGGTCCGTATAGTCAAGGCTATGGTCTTCCCATTGGTCACATATGGTTGTGAGAGCTGGACCTTAAACAAGGCAGAGCTCCAAAAAACTGATGCCTTCGAACTCTGGTGCTGGAGAAGACTCCTGAGAGTCCCTTGGACAGCAAGGAGAACAAACTAGTCAATCTTCAGTGAATACTCATTGGAAGGACTGATGCTAAAGCTGAAGCTCCAGTATTTTGGTCACCTGATGCAAACAGCCGACTCATTGGAAAAGTCTCTGATGCTGGGAAGGATTGAGGGCGTCAGAGGATGAGATGACTGGATGGCATCACCAATGCAGTGGACATGAACTTGAACAAACTTCAGGAGATGGTGAGGGACAAGGAGGCCTGGCATCTTGCAGTCCGTGGGGTTGCAAAGAGTTGGACATGACTGGGCGACTGAACAACAGTCAGTTATAAGGTAATATCTTTATATGGTGACAGATAGTAACTAGACTTACCATCATAATCATTTCATCATGTACCGAAATAGCAAGTCACTATGTTGTGCACCAGAAATGTAGTGTTGTCAGTCATCCTTAAAACAAGCAAACTAACTAAAAAAGAGGTCAGATTTATGGTTATGAGAGGCAGGGTTTGGAGGAATGAGGAGGTGGATGAAGGTGATCAGAAGATACAAACATCCAGTTATAAGGCAAGTTAAATATTAGGGATGTAATGTACAACATGATTAATTTGATGAACACTGCTATATGTTATATATGAAAATTGTTAAGAGAGTAAATCCTGAGAGCTCTACACAAGGAGAAACTATTTTTTTCTTGTATTTTGTACCTACATGAGGTGATAGATGTTCAGTAAACTTATTAGGGTGATCATTTCACAATGTATTGATGTATAAGTCTTATCATTATACTATACACCTTAAACCTATACAGTGCGGTATATCAATTATATCTCAGTAACACTGGAAGAAATCGTGATTTCATGAATCTTTTGTCAGTAAATTTGAATCTTAGATGCCTTTTTTTTATTTTAGAAAAATGTAATTTGACAAAATTTCC
>SJYQ01024819.1:84313-105180 GCA_006410935.1 Redunca redunca | reverse complement strand
CTTAGAAATAAAGAACACTAATAAATTAATCATCAATAATGCTAAATAGAAAACAGAAACAAATTCCCATGTACCAACTCCCCACCAAAAAGTACACAAAACTCCCAAATTTTATAGTTATAGAGAAGAGTTGTCCATTTACAAAAATGATCTTTCAACAAATTTCTAGAATATCTATCTACTATATATATTATAACATAAAAGTATTTGATACCAAAAGCAACTTATGACAGTATAAGGAAAAATATAACTTAATCTTATTAACAGGGATGCAAAAATCTTAAAACATCAGCAAGTTAAACTCAATTTACATTAACAAGAATACATCACAGTCAAGTTAGGCTAATCCCAGAAATGCAAAGTTGATTTATTTATGTCCCTTCTAACAAGAAAAAAAAATTTATTCATTGAGCAGATATTGAGCATCTACCAGAAATTAGGCATTATTAATTGTGTAGTAATGTACAAACCAAGTCTTGTTTTTGTGGAACGTACAGTCTAGTGTTAAGACAAATGATGTTAGATATGATAAATGCTATGAAGAAACAAAATACCAGATAAAGGGGGTGGAGAGTGATAATTTTTGCTAATATTCATTTACACATTAAATACAAGCCCTCAATCTCTCCATCTCTGTTCTGCTTTAATCTCTTTGGTATTTACATTTTCCTAAGCACAGTTTGAAATTATAAGATGCTTACTCCTTGGACCAACCTAGATATCATATTGAAAAGCAGAGACAAAGGTATGGATGTGAGAGTTGGACTGTGAAGAAAGCTGAGCACCGAAGAATTGATGCTTTTGAACTGTGGTGTTGGAGAAGACTCTTGAGAGTCCCTTGGACTGCAAGGAGATCCAACCAGTCCATTCTGAAGATCAGCCCTAGGATTTCTTTGGAAGGAATGATGCTGAAGCTGAAACTCCAGTACTTTGGCCACCTCATGCAAAGAGTTGACTCATTGGAAAGGACTCTGATGCTGGGAGGGAGTGGGGGCAGGAGAACGGGATGACAGAGGATGAGATGGCTGGATGGCATCACTGACTCGATGGACGTGAATCTGAGTGAACTCCGGGAGTTGTTGATGGAGAGAGAGGCCTGGTGTGCTGCGATTCATGGGGTCGCAAAAAGAGTCAGACACGACTGAGCAACTGAACTGAAATACAGTTTGAAGACTTCTACTGTAAAAAATAATCAAATAATTAAATAAATACTCCTGTACAGAAGATACGGTGATAGCTGCCATAATATTTTGGCCATCAAAGTCTGTCTTATAATGATTCTATCTTTATCAATTGAAGCCTCAGAGTTTGAAATTACTGTCTAGGAAATGATAATAAATACATGGAAAACTTGACATTCAAAAAGACTGCCCATATATGTAATTTCTTTTTTACATAGAACAATTTAACTTTTATTTTTCACGGGAAGAATTAAAGGGAAAAAACATAAGCTGTTTTCCTAACTTATTAATTAAATATTGTAGTATGTTTTTTAGCATAGTTTTAAAGTCATGATAGGTATGCATCTGGGATTTAAGTTTAATTTGAACATAGTGATAAATGAAGCAAAAGTTATTTAAATTAATTTCACAGAAAGACCTATTTTAATCCCAGATAAGCAATCTCACACATGCATCCCTGTAAGTCATTAATAGGTGAATAACTGTAACTTTACTAAAAATTTGTATATACTCCCCAAACAGCCTAAGGCTTATTAGGGCTCCATAGTATAGCACTGTATTTGAAGAATAACAGTTACTTCAGAAAAATCTGACCTATATAGTTGGATTTTGGGAGGTCTTCTTGGATATATCTTTTGGTTCCCTTTGTTTAATCCCTACAAAAGAACTAAACTTCTGCTTTGACTTCATTAAAATACTGCTTAACTAGGAGCTTATGCTGAAAATGCTTCCTAAGGTAATTTTTATGTTTGTATATTTTGAATACCTTAAAAAGCAGACTTCTAGGCATAAGATATAATATATTTTAGGGATTCCCTGGTGGCCCAGATGGTAAAGAATCTGCCTGCAATGCAGGAGACCTGGGTTCAATCCCTGGGTTGGAAAGATCCCCTGGAGGAGAGCATAGCAGTCCACTCCAGTATTCTTGCCTGGAGAATTCCATGGACAGAGGAGCCTGGCAGGCTTCAGTCCGTGGGGTCACAAAGAGTCGGACATGACTGAGTGACTTAAGCACAGCACAGTGTATTTTAGGTCTGTTGTGTCAGCCTCCTAGTTTACCTCAGGATTCCTCGCTCCATAAAATGAGGGGGTTTTGTTTGTTTTTAAGATGCTTAAAACAACTAGGGTCAAGAATTGGACAGCTTCCAAAAAGATACGTGCTCAGAAATCTTTCACTTTCATTTCACCCAAAGGTTTCAGATTTGCAGCCAGCAAACTGATTTGGTGAATAGAATGCCTTATTCTAGACAGTGTTCCTAAAAAATAAATTCAGTTGGTTTCCAACATTTTAAACGTGAGATTCCACATAAACTTGATTCTCAGGTTCCTTTAACCGTTCAGATCATCTGATATCACTGACTTGAATTCCAATATGGCAGCCATTGGCCAAGGTTTTAACACTGGGTAAGAACTGCATGAGCCATAAACTCTCTGGTTCTCTTTATCGCCCACCATTTCTTAATGTTTCACTTCACTTGCTTCTTTACTTGCAACCTTTATAGGCATTTAAATATATGATCCTTGGTAAATAACTTACTGACTTATACAAAGAGTCTTTAAAAACTTTTGTTTTTTCTAATTGTGGCATGAGAAACTAATACTAATTGGGATAAATTAAATGGCTTTTCTAAAAGCCTTGAATTTGGGTCAGCGTTGCCATCTCTCTTTCCCAGAACTGTACCATCTTGTGAATATGCAGGTACAGAGGTATAGATATGTATTAATGTATTCTTTCTTTACTGACCTACTCAAAGCATTTGTTGTTGATTTCCCTAGAGTTTGGTAGTTTCTACAAGAAGAATGTTGGTGAATTCAATGATGTTTGATAAGGTCCTAATTTTGTTGAGTTGATTATATGACTAGTAAAACTAAAAATTTTTCAAGTTTGTATCACTAGAAAGGCTTTAACGTTTTTCTGTGTCATCGGGCGGGTACTTGGGGTAATCATTTATACTGCTTACTAAATATTTTTGGCTCTGCACCATCTGGCACTTTCTGACCCCTCTATCATTGGGCCATGTGAACAGTTCTGGCCAAAGAGTTGTGAATGAAAATGAGCGTGTCACTTCCAAGCTGATCATTTAATTGCCAGTATGAGGCCTTCAGAGCTCTTTTCCTTGTGCTGCTGCTTCCAGTATTGTTTCAGGGAATGGCTGTTCCATAAGTCTTGAGTTCCAGAGGAAAACAGTTATATAGAGCAGAGGTCTTCAGCAACCAGATAGACAGGTAAAATGAGTGAGAAATAAATCTTTGTTGTTTTAAGCTAAAGATTTTTTGGACTTCATTACTGCAGCTTTTGAACAAGCCTATCTATCTGACTGATACTATACTGTACCAATAAACTGAACAAAGAATGATGTAATTAACAATCAGAGCAATTAATTAAAGGCAGCTGTGTTAAAATCTGTAAGCTGCAAACTGTTAGAAGATTGTTTTTAGTCTTTTGGGTAATTTTTATTGTAAGTTGTGTCATCAGAGGACATAATTCTTAGAAATTGTAGCCCAGAGTGCACATGAAAGATACGTCAGGGAGCATGGAACATTTTGCAGAGTCAGCACAGTTTTTAAGTATATAAAAATAATCAGAAGATGATCAAGATTATCGTAGAGAATCCTGCGTACCATCAGTATGGTGTGTGTGTGTGTGTGTGTTCTCAAGAGTAGCATGGAACTGAAAGGTTTTAAACAGCCTTGCTAGATAGATTACAGATATTTGTGACATAATGTAATTTTGTGATATGGTTTTAGAGCTAGAAGAACCCTTAAATATCATGTAATACAACACCCTTATTTTGTAGATGTTGTATAAAAGATGAAATAAAGAATGTGCTTGATTAACTTTGTACATTATTTTTATGTTTTAAAATACCATTTTGATTTCCTTTTCCCATCTTATATTTTTTCTTAGCACTCTTGGCCAACATTCGTTTTCCTCTTGCTTCCTCATTTTCCCCTTCTTCATTATATTTAATCCTCACAATAATTGTAAGAAGTAGGTGTTTTTCTGCCACTTTACAGTTGTGGAGCCAGGCTTGGTGAGGTGAAGTCATCTGCCCAAAGTCATGTTGTTGCACAGCCTGGAATTTGAACATATGTCTTAAATGTATTTAAGATTCTTGTTCGAATGTATAGAATATTTTTACTTTGTGTGATTATTAATTAAAATAATTCCTGTCTGAATGACAGGAAGCCCAAAGTAATAGTTGTTTAAAAAGATAGAAGTTTATTCTTTTCTGATGTGGTGACAGTCTAGAGGTAAGCCTGTAAGGTTGGTGTGAAGGCTCCACCATAACATATTAGGGACCCAGGCTCCTATTTTATTACTCCACTATCCATAAACATGTGAGTTTATGGTTCAAAATATCTGCTCATGTTCCAACATTCTACCTAGTAGGATCAGAAAAGGTAAAAAAGGACCCTCTTTTCTTTCCTTTAGAACCTATCCCAGAAGTCATGCAAAGTTCTGTTTATATCTCAGTGGCCAAAACTTAGTCAGATGGTCATCTCGACAGTAAGAAATGTGGGCTGTATTCTAGATGGTCATCTGCTCGGCTAAAAATCTAGGGTCTGTCATAGAAGAGGTGAATAGATTTGAAGTGTTGGACATTTCTGTCAGTTGTTATCAGTTGTTTCAAATTGTTTATTCATAGGTATTTAACAGACACTTATGTACCACACACTGTGATTTATTATTTTCTACAACAGAAAACTGTATTGATTTTTGTGTCCATTTACAGGTTAGAAAAATATTACTCTAAATAAAGAATAGTCAGGTGTTTTGTTGTACATAGAAAAGTCTAAAAGTGTTAGCTTAATATTTTACTTTAAAATGCTACTGACAAAATAAATGAGAAAAACTCATTCTTGTCTCATGTGCAAGTAGAATGTGATTAATAATATATGTAGATTCAATTGTGAATCTAAAAAGTAGAATGAAATTTTAAGGCTTTGCTGCTTTTACTTCCACTGCTAGTGAGTCAAAATACTTAATTGAGAACGCATGTCATTCCCCTAGTGAAAATGAGTGTTTCACCTAACCTCTTATAAGAACTTTTACTCATCTTGACAGAAGACCCTATTGCTTATATATAACATAAATTATTAATTCTGGGCACTTATTTAAATATTTATGCAGTCACTGTCTTTAATTATGAATTTTTTGAAGGTAGTTTCTATCTTTATGTTGTTTCTCATGAAGTAGTATCAGTACTTAAGAATTTTTTTTTAATTTAATGAATAGGAACATTTATTTAAGATGGATTCTGTTTAGCCATCTTAGTTGTGGTAGTGGTCTTATAAACTGAAGATCAGCACAGTCACATGCCTTTGTAAGCATGACCAAATTATCAACTTTTCATTCTTAAATGAAAAATTCCAACAAATATGTTTATGTAAATTGGTTCTTGTTTGTTCAGAACACCCACTAAAATCACAAGTCCAGCTTTAGGCTTATCTCTATGCTCTAGTAGAAGATGCCATATTTCTTCAAAGTCAGCCAGTACCTTCAAGTATTTTTGTACCACAACCTCCAAATAATAGGTATATGGAAAATTGTGTAAAACTTTTGAAATAAAATTTAGCTTTTACTTAAGTATTTCATAAATTAGTAGCTGTTTATAGATCCTTAGTTTGAACAGTTTATTAAACGAATGCCTGTATGATTTGATTAAGGTTTCACTTAAGTTTTCTGTAGCTGTATTATTTCAGAGCCATGTAAATGAGCTATCTAAGAACATTTGTGGAAATTAGATTTTCATTTAATTCAGTTCGTATTAGTCTTAACAGCAGAACATTGTCTGTAAAATCAGCTATGTAGTGATTAGTTTTGACACAAATGTATAAATTAAAGTATTTAATAATTAACTCATTAGCTTTCCTATGGTATAGCAGATTTACAGCATTTTAAAGTTGAGACGGTTTCTTACTGAGCTAATTTAACAACAGTATTTTGATTTTATTTTCTATATTGAATATGTTTGAAGGCAAAGGGAATAACAGAGCTAATGTAAGTCTCAAACTAATTATTTTATATTTGTTATAGTTATTAAATAACATCAGTATGCTTGGTGCTATGATAATCACTGTTAAAGGAGGATCCAAAGAAACAATTATACGTATATGCGTTTTTTGAAATTTGTACATACATTTTTATAATGAGATTGCTCCATAGATTGGGTTTTGATTCACATTTTTCCCTGTTTTTCCCAGTTCTGAAGATCAGTCTGGTTTGTTAAATTCCTTTTGAATTTCAAATTATTACTTTTCAAGTCCAATGGCTTTCACCCCTGGTTGTTTATCATGAACAGTGAATATCTTCAAAGTTCTAGATGCTTTTAAATGTGAAAAACTTATATCTGACTGAAACTGGCTTAAACAATAAGAAAACTTATATTAAATGACAAGATGTTTTGTCTTGTCATGTCTAGTTCCCCTCAAGGACATAGAATGGCTGCCAATGATAATAGTGTAACATTTATCCTTGTTAGTGTTTATTAGGAGAAAAGGGAAATGGACCTCTTTTACCCAGAAGTCAAAAAAGCAACCTGCTGCTTCTCTCTCATATTAGCTCAGGCCTCCTCACCCTTGATGAGTATGAAATTACTATAAATAACCATATTCATGTGTGGTGGAAAGGATATTACGAAGTTAATTAATTACAGTGTCTACTTCATAAGAAGTAAAGTGTGGATATGTTTTTTTTACAAGGCCTGCAGATGATTTAGTTCATGACTAAGTCCAAACATTAATAGAGAAGGAAAAAAAGATACTAATTCTTTTTCTCCATTTTCTAGTGGAACAAAGGACAGTTTGATTTAACTTACCTTCTTGATTTCTGCTGAAGAGGCTAATGTTTGGTTAGTCTTGGTTAAGACTCCGGGGTAAAAGAATTGTTAAGGATAAGAATTGAAAACCATATTCATATTTGTCATTTAAATCTATCAGTCATGTGAAATAGACCCAATTTTTAATACAGTGGCTGTTTGTTGTCAGAGATATTTTGGTTGTGTGCTATCTGGCAAAGGAGTTAACCAATCAGAACACAGTGATAAAAAGTGTTTTAGCTATTTGGAAAAAAGGTGTCCAGCAATCTCATTTATCTTAAACAGCACTAAGGAACAGAAGTGATAATGACTTAGGAGCAAAATGACATGGTTATAAAGCCCATGCACTTTATTCTTGGAAAAGTCTTCTCAGTTCCTGTAATAGTGACTGTTTACCCTCACTTTTGGGGTCACAGTGGCTCAGCAGGTAAAGAATGTGCCTGCAGTGCTGAAGACACAGGAGACGCAGGTTCAGTCTCTGGGTCGGGAAGATCCCCCGGAGAAGGAAATGACAACCCGCTGCAGTGTTCTTGCCTGGAGAATTCCATGGACAGAGGAGCCTGGAGGGCCACAGTCCATGGGGTCACAAGAGAGTCTCACACAAGCAAATGACTGAGCGGCTAAGCCCACGCCCTTATGTTTAAAACAAATACCTTTTTCAAGCTATTTCTTTTGTTTTATCAGAGAAAAGAGGAGTCTATAGTCTCAGAAACAGCCAAAAGAAATAACATCTAACAACCTTACAGCAAGAAAAGAAAAAAAATTGATAAACTGCAGGAATAACACAAGAAACCCAGCAGTTTAGGATAATATAAAAATAGGGTTGTGGTAGTCATTTGGTAATACATAGAAATACTGAATCATTAGTTGTACACCAGGAACTAACATATTGTGTGTGTGTGTATGCATGTGCTCAGTAACATAGTTTTATAGGTCAATTATACACTAAAAAACACTCAGAAAAAGATACCAGATTTGTGATTATCAGAAGCAAGGATTAAGAATAGGAGGATAGGATGAAGGTGGTCAAAAGGTATAAACTTCCACTTTTAGGATAAATAAGTACTAGAGATTTAATGTATAACGTGTTTTATTTGTTAATACTTATTATACATTATTTATGAAAGTTATTAAGAATAAATCCTGAGCATTCTGATGACCAGGAAAAAAAATTTTTTTCTTTTATTTTGCATCTGTGAGATGTTGGATGTTTACTAAACTTTACTAGGATAGACATTTCATGATGTATATAAGTCAAATCATTATGCTCTATACCTTAAATGTATACAGTGCTGTATATTAATTATAACCCAATAAAACTAGAAGAAAAAAATTGCTTTGTACTGGTAAGTGAGTGACCAGGGTCGTCTTGTATTACAAATCAGTGGACTTCGTGATCCTAATGTTTATCNCCCCCCCCAAACTTTGCTGTGCTGTGCAGCTTGCAGGATCTTAGTTCCCCAACCAGGGATTAAACCCTGCACCCTGTAGTGGAAGATCGGAGTCCTAACTACTGGACCACCAGGGAATTCCCCAGCAATAACATCTTATTTTATATTTATGTTCTCTAATTGTCTCATGTGATATGGTTGTACTCTGGTACATAGAGAACACTGTTTTGTTCATTAGTTGCCACTTTTGTCTTTTCTCTCCAAACAAATGGCATGTTCTTTGTTGACTGGGGTGATTTGTGTACTAATTTTATAATCTTCAGGTAACAATTCTACCTGCAAATTAGGTATGAAGACTAGGAAATATAATTAAGAGAATTGTGTGTTGAATAAAGATAGATGTATCCTGAGCAGCGAACTTTGAGCCAAGTGGGTAAATTTCTATGCATAAATAGCATGAGGTTTATTTTGGCTGCCTAAAGCTTATCCTACTTCATCTTTATCAAGTTAAACATTGCCTGTTGATTTATGCTATGGTAGTTTACTTACAGCATTCCCTCTACCCACCTCATCCCAGTATAACTTTAAACAACATACTTAAGACTTAATTTTGGAGCTTCCCAGGTGGCACAGTGGTAGAGACTCTGTGCCTGCCAATTCAGGAGATGCAAGAGATGCCGTTTCCATCTCTGGGTCCAGAAGATCCCTTGGAGAAGGAAATGGCAACCTGCTCTAGTATTCTTGCCTGTAAAATCCCATGGACAGAGGAACCTGGTGGGCTACAGTCCATGGGGTCGCAAAGAGTCAAACGTGAGTGAGCACTCATGCCTAAAGCTTAATCTTATTTTCCTCACTATGGACAATAGTCCATAGACACTCTTATAAGATGAGAATGTTCATGGCTCTCCATTTTCATTATCAAGGTTGGTAACATTTACCACATTGTTAATAGAACATTATTGATTTGTATGTAGGTTGATTCTAAAAGTTGAAAAATAACAATAGTGTTTACCTTATTATACTTATAGGAATATCTTCTCTGTTTAGCCAAGTACATGATAGATTCTGTTTCTTTTTCTACTACCTGATATATTCTTACTCTGCTCAAAAGAAATCATTCATAACTTCTGATGGATTCTTTTTTGTATTCCACCTGTTGGCTTTATCATGTCCTCAAGTTTTTCTAAGCTCCCTACTATCTAACCTATTAATTTCCAGGAAATTTCTTACCTGCAGCTCTTTGGAGCCCTGGTTCAATCTATACCAAGTTTCTTTGGGCCTCCTTCACCCCTTTTACCTTAGAATATCTTCCCATTGTTGCTTTTCTGTGATGATTTCATTAGCTACTGCGTCTTAAGTCTTACCCCTCTTGGGTTTACTCACTACTTTTGTTGAAACATGTTCTCAAGTAATTTTCTATTATAGGAGAAAATTTGTAAGTCTGTATGTCTGAAAATTTCTTTACTCTGCCTTCACCCTTATTTGGTATTTTGACGAGACTTTTATTGATCTGCAGTGAATGCCATTGTTTTCAGATCTACATATCACTGTTGTCCTTTGTTCTGTACTTGCATTTTCAAAATTCAAAACTTCTCTGAGATTTTGAAAGTTGACAGCTCCCTCTTCTGTTGTAGCCTCTAACGTGCTTTACTGGGCAGCATCCTCTACTTTGCTTCACTATTCAATATCCCTTTATATTTTTGTCTTCAAGAAACCCATTGAAATCTTTTATATTGATAGGTTCATCGATTCTCTTTGTTGTAAGGATTTGTATCTTTTTATTTCCTTACTATTAATACTGAGGAGTTTAGAGATAAAATTAATCAACCTATACTGTCCTTTTCCCCTCTGTTTTTGTTAAAGTTTGGAATTGAAATAGTAATATATACTTAGAATATAATGTTATACTGTAACTTGAATTCTTATTATTATAATGTAATGTTAGATTCCTAACAATTACATTATAGCTATTTTGCTATATCAGAAAGTGATTCCTGATTTTGTGTTGTGTTCTATAGCTAATAGTATTATGTATACATGTAACTTTCCAGTGGATAATGGCAAAAACATTAGTAGAGAAGAGTGACTGAACCATACGTTTTGAGGCTTTTTTGTTTCTTCCTGTTCTAACTACCACCACTCTAATCCAGGGCTTTCTGATTTGTTAGCATTATTGATGGAGCCTTTTTATTGTGCCCTATTGCTGCCTAAATCACCTCTTAACAAAAGGTGTAATAAATGCTACAACACTAATCGAAAACTTTCCATGATTTCTTAAGAGAAAAAAGACCAAACTCTTTACCTTGGAGTTTTGTTTGGTCCCAATAATAATTCTCATGGCATCCCTTGCCCAGCAGCAGCAGCATCCCTCGGAATTTGTTAGCAATTTAAATTCTCACTCCCTCTCCCCTTTGTCTGATTGAAACACTGGGGGTAGAGCTCAGCAAGGTGCTTTAACACCACCACAAGATTCGGGCTGGTCTAGTCCATCCCTTTCATTGGCAGGCAGAAAATTGAGGCAAAGAGAAAGAGGTAAATTGGCTTGTCCTAACTCAAACAACTAGGTAGGATTTTCTTTCTAGTACTGTATACATGATTTGACTTATTATGAGTTGCAATCAGAAAGCAATCCATCCATGATGGGAAAGCTTTATATAGAATGTGAAACTTGACAGAACCTTATACCATAACCTTATGTAAGTAGAAAGAAAAGAGGATATTATAAGCAAGAAGACCACAGTGAATAAAGGCATGAAGATATAAACATACTTTTGACCTTTAAACAGGTTTGAACTGCATGTGTCCACTTATCCATGGGTTTTCTTTTTGTTTTTGTTTTTGATAGTAAATGCTGCAGTTCTACACAATCTGTAGTTGGTTGAATCTATGGATCAGGAACTGCCAATGTGGAGGGCCAACTGTAAGTTATAGGTGGGTTTTCAAATGCAAGGAGGATCAGTGCCCCTAATCCCATATGTTCCAGGGTCAACTGGAACATCTCAGGGTCATTCTGAGAACAGTTGGCAGGTTGGACTAATAATTAATAGGCCTCCTTTACATGAATATAGAGAATAATGTATGTGAAATAATGATCACAGTGCCTGGCATATTAATAAAGCGTTGGCTGCACCTTGTTGTTCGGCTAATGTTGGTTGTGTTGTTGATTTTGTTTTTGTTAGGAAGGCAGCATGGAACAGAAGATAAGACTGGGTGGCTGAATCAAATCCCAGCCATGCACTTACTGGCTGTTTGACTTCTAGAAAGTTACTCTCTAAAACTCAGTTTCTGTATTTCTAAAATGAGAATAATACTATCAGCCTTATAGGGTGGTTATAATGATGAAATGAGATACTGTTTCTTGATTACAGGCCTGCTTCATAATGAGTTCAGTTTAGTCGCTCAGTCATGTCCAACTCTTTGCGACCTCATGGACTGCAGCACGCCAGGCTTCCCTGTCCATCACCAACTCCTGGAGCTTACTCAAACTCATGTCCATTGAGTCGGTGATGCCATCCAACCATCTCATCCTCTGTCGTCCCCTTCTCTTCCTGCCTTCAATCTTTCCTGGCATCAGGGTCTTTTCCAATGAGTCAGTTCTTCACATCAGGTGGCCAAAGTATTGGAGTTTCAGCTTCAGCATCAGTCCTTCCAGTGAATATTCAGGACTGATTTCCTTTCGGATGGACTAGTGGATCTCCTTGCTGTCCAGGGGACTCTCAATAGTCTTCTCCAATACCACAGTTCAAAAGCATCAATTCTTCGGTGCTCAGCTTTCTTTATAGTCCAACTCTCACATCCATACATGACTCCTAGAAAAACCATAGATATGACTAGATGGAACTTTGTTGACAAAGTAATGTCTCTGCTTTTTAATATGCTGTCTAGGTTGGTCATAGCTTTTCTTCCAAGGAGAAAGCATCTTTTAATTTCATGGCTGCAGTCACCATCTGCAGTAATTTTGGAGCCCAAGAAAATAAAGCCTCTCACTATTTCCATTGTTTCCCCATCTATTCCCAGATGCCATGATCTTAGTTTTCTGAATGTTGAGTTTTAAGCCAGCTTTTTCACTCTCCTCTTTCACTTTGATCAAGAGGCTCTTCAGTTCCTCTTCACTTTCTGCCATAAGGGTAGTGTCATTGGCGTATCTGAGGTTATTGATATTTCTCCCGACAGTCTTGATTCCAGCTTGTGCTTCATCCAGCCTAATTATTTAACTGATAATAACTACTAATAATAACTTACTATTATTACTTACTAGTTTGATAAGTCATCTTATTTGACTCTGAATGACAAAACTATGTCAAAAATAATATTTTTCATGAAAAGGTAAGTTTTTGTCATGACTGAAGCAGTTTACAAATATGGCCAAGAGAAAAAGGAAACTGGTTAAATAAATTTAACAAGGGGCTGATTACATAAATTATGGAACAGTTTTATTCTGCAGGTACTATAAAGCATGTTTCAGAAAGAAATTTTGTAACTTTTTCTTTTGTGTTTTTCTGTATTCACATTTTCTAAGTGAACTTTTTAAAAATTAAGATATAGTTGATATACAATGTTATATGAGTTTCAGGTGTACAATGTAGTGTTGCACAATTTTTAAAGGTTATATTCCATTTATAATTATTATAAAATATTGGCTATATTCCCTGTGGTGTACTGTGTATTGTAGCTTATTTTGTACATAGTAATTTGTACCTCTTAAACCCCTAGCCTTACTTGCCTCTCCACTAGCAACTACTAGTTTGTTCTCTATATCCCTGTTTTTCTTTTTATTATATTCAGTAGTTTAATTTTTAGCTTCCACACATGTGATATCACATAGTATTTTTCTTTCTGACTCATTTCACTTAGCATAATACCCTCCAAGTCCATCCATGTTGTTACAGGGCAAAACTTCATTCTGTGTGTGTGTGTGTGTGTGTGTGTGTACCATATATTCTCTTTGCTTTTTTAAGATTGATTGATTGATTGATGAATGCGCCGTGTTTTTGTTGCTGTGCGCGGGCTTTCTCTTGATGCAGCAAGTGGGGGCTACTTTTAGCTGTGGTGTGCGACCTTCTCATTGCAGAGCAGGAACACTAGGTTTATGGGGCTCAGTAGCTGCAGTTTGCAGGCTTAGTTGCTCCATAGCATGTGGGATCTTTCTGGACCAGGGATCAAACCATGTCCCCTGCATTGGCAGGTGGATTCTTAACCATCAGACCACCAGAGAAGTCCCTACCATATCTTCTTTTTCCATTTATATGTTGATTGACACTTAAGTTGCTTCCATATCTTGGCAATTATAAACATTTTTATAATTGGGATAAAAATGAATGTTACACATACTTTAAATTTATGACAGGATCATTAGAATAATAATATACCCTCCTAAAATGAAATGGCATTATTCATTTTTGTCAGTGGTCAGTCCTTGGTGTTTATGGATTTCACCTTGTATTTTCTGCTGGTCATAAACTATTCTAAATAGTCATCATGAGAATTATTTTGTGATAAGAATTATTTCTACATTTCAGAGGGTTTTTTGAACATTGAATCAGATAATATAATAAAGGCCTTTAGCTAGAATTTGAAATGCATTTTGAGCGCATCTTGTTAGCTTTTAGCATCTCATTTCAATTATGATAATAATTAACATTGAAATGTTATCTCTCCCAAGGACTGTGTTGAGAATTAATCTTCACAAAAATTTTATGAGGTAGTCACCATTATCATCTCCATTTTATGATGCACTGAAAATCAGGCAACTTAAGGAACTTGTCCAAGATTGCACAGCTACTAAGCCAGTAGTCTAACAAAGAAGCTAGACAGTCTTTCCAGAGCCTGTTCTTAAATATTGTACTATATCATCAAATATGTAAAATATCAAAATGTTATTGACATGAATACAGAAAGATCTGAGTTGGCTGATTATGAAAATGAAGAGGTCTGATATATATGTTGTGATTTTATAAAGTGTTAACTTGATTCTTTGAATAAAGTAAGACATGAAAAACTATTATTATTTTTTAATTCTTTACATTTCCAGGAGTAGGTGTTCTATTTCGTGGTACTTTTATATAGTAATATACTCCTAGTGATAAGTATATATTCAGTGGTATTTAGCATAACTAAGTTGTATTTAGATAGCACAGTGATTAATAGTATTGGGCTCTGGAGCTAGACTGAGTTCACATTCTGCCTCTGCTACTTAATACTTTGTGGCCTTGGTCAAGATGTTTAACCACTGTGTGCCTAGTTTTCTCATTTGTAAAATAGGAATATGTTCTTCATGGAGTTGATAAAGGATTCAGTGAGTTAATTCATATATAAAACACTTGAAATAGTGTCTGCACATGGAAATTTTCAGTGTTAGATACACCAGTTTGTAGTAGTACTATTATTATTCCATTTACCATCATCATTATTATCATTATCATCTGTATAGATTATATGATAAGCTTTTTTGAGAAATCCACATTACTTTTTGTGAAAATAAAGAACATTGTACTTGGAGTCCACTAAGCTAAAAATTATTTTGCTACTACTTATTGGCCTTCAAACCTCAAACACTTCATGGAACCCTTAATGGGCCTCAGATGCCCACTAGTGATACCTTTCCTGTTAGCTGATCTTTGGTCTGTAAAATACTTGCTTAAAATCATGCAGTCTCAGGATTGTGGTCTAACTATAGAACTGAAAGAGAACTGATGATGCTCAGTCTCATCCATTTTCTTTCTTTCAATTTAAAGTAGTTTGCTGTGTGAATTTATAGCAAAGATTAAGCATTTAGTGCTTATGAGAATATAATCTTCTGGTGTCATATCTTTTTTCCTTTTCATACTGTTGTGTTCTCGCAGCAAGAATACTGGAGTGGTTTGCCATTCTCTCCTCCAGTGGACTGTGTATTTTCTGAACTCTGTTTTCTATGGCCCATCCATCTTGGGTGGCTCTACACATCATGGCTTGTAGCTTCATTGAGTTACTCAAGCTCCTTCTCCATGACAGGGTTGTGATCCATGAAGGGGATCACTCTAATGGCAAAAAATGAAGAGAAACTGAAGAGCCCCTTGATGAAGGTGAAAGAGGAGAGTGAAAAAGCTGGCTTAAAACTCAACATTCAAAAAACTATAATTATGGCATCTTGATCCCATCACATCATGGCGAGGGGCGGGGGTGGAAACAGTGACAGATTTTATTTTCTTGGGCTCTAAAATCACTGCAGACAGTGACTGCAGCCATGAAATTAAAAAACATTTGCCCCTTGGAAGGAAAGCTGTGACAAACTTAGCATATTAGAAAGCAGAGACATCCCTTTGCCAACAAGGTCCATATAGTCAAAGCTATGGTTTTTCCAGTAGTCATGTACAGATGTGAGAGTTGGGCTATAAAGAAGCCTGAGTGCCAAAGAATTGATGCGTTCAAATTGTGGTGCTGGAGAAAACACTTGAGAGTCCCTTGGACATCAAAGAGATCAAACCAGTCGATCCTAAAGGAAATCAACCCTGACTAATCATTAGAAGGACTGATGCTGAAGCTCCAATACTTTGGCCACCTGATGCAAAGAGCCAGCTCACTGGAAAGAGGACTTGATGCTGGGAAAGACTGAAGACAAAAGGAGAAGGGGGCAACAGAGGATGGGACGTTTGGGTGGCATCACCGACTCAGTGGACATGAATCTGAGCAAATTCTGGGAGACAGTTGAAGGACAGGGGAGCCTGGTGTGCTGTAGTCCATGGAGTTGCGAAGAGTTGGACACAACTGAACAACAACAGACAAGAATTTAATAGCCTTATTCTCATTTTGATCTTCATACTTTACTCTTCCTGGTCTTCACACTAGTCCTTTTCTATAAAACTAAACTAATAAAAGACATTTCTAAAATTGTCACATTTTCTGTAAAAGTAAAGCTAGGGACAGGATAAATTGTTTCCTTTTAAGCTGGGTGTGTATAGTGTGTCCTATTTATACTTTTCTAATACCTCATGTATACTTTTAGTATGGTTCTTACTGTAGTGCTTCAGTTATTTGTTTACATGTCTAGCCTGCCTACTATATCAGTTCCCTTAATGGCAGATTTTTATATTCATCCTGACTGGCAAATAGATGAAAATTAGCAATTTTTAATTAGTGACTTATATGAATCTTAGGTTAGCCTAGAATTAGGTTTGTCTTACTGATTTGGAACCATGATCATTCTGATCTTAAATTAATGATGCACTTGATACTCTAGTCATATCAGCTCCTACTTTTGGATGTAATGCTACTTTTGAACCATGTAGTTTTCCGTGAACTTTAAAAATACTTAAAATTCATGAATGTTAAAAATAGTTTTTCTTGTTTGATAAAATAGAAAAGAATGATTGTGTTTTGTGAATTTTGTCACTTTAGGAAATACTGAAAATGCAAAACTGGAGGTAAAACATGAGAATAGAAGAAGGAATTTCAAATGTTCCGTGTGAGGCTATTCTATACTACTAGTTTCCCTGCAAGCAAAGGGAGAAAATGCCTTAGGAGAACAAAACGTGATTTGTAACAGGAAAGAATGAAAAGAAAGCTGAGCTATTCCCAAAGGATATTAATCCTTGAATTAGTTGTCAGTTGACTTTCTTTTATTTTTTTATCAAGCTAGAGTTATGAATTCTTGTCAGTTCTGGGACCCACAGATTATTTTTTTTAATATACATTAATGAAAAAAAAGTTATGACCAACCTAGACAGCATATTAAAAAGCAGAGACATTACTTTCCCAACAAAGGTCCGTCTCAAAGCTTTGGTTTTTCCAGCGGTCATGTATGGATTTGAGGGTTGGATTATAAAGAAAGCTGAGTGCCGAAGAACTGATGCTATTGAACCGTGGTGTTGTAAAAGACTCTGGAGAATCCCCTGGACAGCAAGGAGATTCAACCAGTCCATCCTAAAGGAAATCAGTCCTGAGTATTCTTTGGAAGGACTGATGGTGAAGCTGAGAAACTCCAATACTTTGGCCACCTGATGCAAAGAACTGACTCATTTGAAAAGACAGTGATGCTGGGAAAGATTGAAGGTGGGAGGAGAAAGGGACAACAGAGGATGAGATGGTTGGATGGCATTACCAACTCAATGGACATTAGTTTGAGTGAACTCCAGGAGTTAGTGATGGACAAGGGAAGCCTGGCGTATTGCAGGTCATGGGGTTGCAAAGAATCTGACACGACTGAGCAACTGAACTGAACTGAATGATTAGTTTGACATAGATAACTATCCACCTACATGGCTAATGCTCAAGAGTTGGATGACATATCTGCCATGAAAATTAGTATTGTACCATATATAAATAATGACAGCTAATCTACACTCTTGACTCTACTCCTACTGTAGTGTATTTTCAGAGTGACAGAATTCCCTGATTCTTTATCTCCAACCCAAATCACTCACTGGAGCCTGAAATCAATATATTTAGCTTTGTTGAGAGTCTCCACTTGATTGTCTTACGAGTACTTCAAAACCCAAACCTGAACTCATCGCCCGCCTTGATCCCTGTCTCACCTACAAAGGTTTTTTCCTTATTAGTACATAGCACCACCATCTATTGGATTGCCCAAATCAGTATGATTCATGGCATCAACCTCTTCTACATCCCACCTATATCCATTCAGTCACCAAAGTTTATGAATTTATTTTGTGACTATATCCCAAATGTATTCAGTTCTTTCATATTTATTACCATAGTTCAAGCTATGTTCATCTCTCCATTGTATTACTCCGTTGTAGCTTCCTAATTGGCCACTTACCACTAGTGCTATCCATTTCCAAGTGTCTATACATTCAGGTAATTTCCCTAAAACACAAATCAGAACATCTCAGTGTTCTATTTAAAACCTTTTTAGTAGCTATCCTTCGCCTACCAGATAAAATCTAAATAAAATGTTTGTGGCACCCTTCACAATCTGGCACCTGCTATGTGATACTGCAATATGGAGCAACTTGCAGTTCCTTGAGACGGCTGGAGGTGAGCACCTTTAGTCTTCACACACACTTCTTCCTGATTAACTAACTCCCAGTAGTTACTGGCTCACCTTAGACTTTCTTCAAGAAACCTTCAACTGATATCCCAACAACATGCTCTTAACATCATCTAAGATTGAATTAGATGCTCTTGTGTGTTCCTGTAGTATGTTTGTGCTCAGACCCTTTAAGTCTTGTCCAACTCTTTGTGACCCCAGACTGTAGCCCACGAGGGTCAGATTCTGTCCGTGGGATTCTAGGCAAGAATACTGGAATAGGGTGCCATTTCCTTCACCATATTCTCATAGTACCTTCTGCTTATTCCTATTACAGCATGTGACATACTGCACTATTATTGCCTGCTTGGTTATTTATGTCTCTTCTAAGCCGTTGGAGGGCAAGTACAAGATTCTGTTTGGTTGCTCTGTTTTACCAGTACCTTACACAGTGCATGGCACATTCATTCATTTATTCTCCAAATACTTGTTGAACACACTTTGTGTAAGATGGCATACAATGAAGTGGTTTAAATTTCTTCTGATGAAATGAAGAAGTGAAGTGAAGTCGCTCAGTCATGTCCAACTCTGCGACCCCATGGACTATAGCCCAGCAGGCTCCTCTGTCCATAGAATTCTCCAGGCAAGAGTACTGGAGTGGATTGCCATTTCTTCCTCCGGGGGATATTCCCGACCCAGGGATTGAACCCCGGTCTCCCTCATTGCAGTCAGACACTTTACCGTCTGAGCCACCAGGGAAGCCTGATGAAATGAAGGCTTGTTCAGATTTTCAGTAGTTCTTTATAGTATCAAAGATATGGTCAAATATATTTTCTTTGACCAGTCTTACATAATCCCTGTAGTTCATATTGTGAAAATTCAGCAGAATTATACACATGTATGTGCATAAATAATACCTGAATATATTAATGAAAGCATTGAACAGTATTCTTAGTACTTAGATTTTTTAGAGTTTGTAACTATATATAAGGTACAATTAGAAATATCTGATTATTGCAAGTCAAACTTTTAAAAAGCAGTTTTTTGTAACTTTGCTTCTGGACTCTCTCCCTTAAAATAGTTAAGTAAATTTTTCAAGTAAAATTTTTAAGTTAAAATGCACTTAAGATAAATTTCTGTCTTGATTTTAGTTTTTTCGTGGATTTTCTTTTTAGTAGTTGGAAAAAAGCTGTGGTAGTTCCCAACTGTGTTAGAAACAGTTGTCAAGTGTGGTTCTTTATACTGTGAGACTGGGAGCTGTTTCTAAACACACAGTTACTAGCACAAGTTTCCAATATATGATCTGTGGCTATGGGTAAGTAACATGGAACTTAGATAATATTTATGGGGAAGAAAAGGAAAAAACTTTTGGAAATTAAATTCCACATAAACTACCTTTTAACTTTACGTTAGTCTAAACCTAAGGTGTATAGACTAAACCTAGAGCCAGTCAATAGTGTCATTTTCTGTACATCTTTGAGATAGTTAAAAGGTATTAAAAATTAAGATCTTTTGCTTAAGGTATATAGACTTAAGTCTCCTTCTTTTGTGGAAGTGAATCTTAGTATAAATTTTCAATGCTATTTTTTTTCAATCCTATTTAATAGCAAAGATTTCAAAAGATGTTTTTTAAAGACTCATACTTATCCTACAGAAGCTTTTATCCCTATGGATCCTGTTAATAGTGAAGACTCAAGTATATCTGTATATAATTTGTAGTAAAAATCTAAAAATTATAATTTTTATATTATGTGTATGTGTGTAAGAGGACTGGTAGGAATTTAATAAAAGGGTGTATGTATGTGTGAATACTATCCAATTAGGATAACTACTAGCCACGTTGTAGCTATTGAGCACTTGAAGTATGGCTTATCTGAATTTGAGGCATACTGTGAGTATTAAAAATATAAACCTTAGTATGAAAAAAGAGCTTGTGTTTCTGTTGGGTATCTTCTGGTCAAGAACATTTTTTCTAACTGAAAATTACATTTTCTGTTATGGTTGAAATTAAACATTTTTGGTATTTTTTTATTAGTCTTAGATTATAATTTGACATCTGAATATGGTATTCCAATATTAGATATAAAAGTGAAAGCTATAAAGTTAAAAAAATTTTAGCAAAATATTATTTTGAGGTCTTGTTTTTGGATTTTGTTGTTAGAACAATATCATAACTAGTCCTTCATGATTTCTTGGTTCTTGAATTGGACAGTTTGGCAGCTACCATGGAACACTTTAGTCACTGTATAATTTATTGTTTGCTTCATATGTGCCACATCTATTGTAATTTCAGGAGGGAACAAAAAATAAATGTATATGCTTATAATTAGTTCACAGAGTTGGAGGTAGGAAGAAGAGAAGCAGTTCTTATCTGGGTTTTTATTTTCTGTCAAGTAGTATGTAAGGTCATCTTAGTATACCACTGGTGGTGGGTTCTTGGAAAAACTCTTGAATAAATTGAATTGAGTTCTCAATGGATGAAAATCAGCATTTCTTGAGTAGTTATTGG
>SJYQ01024819.1:0-74530 GCA_006410935.1 Redunca redunca | reverse complement strand
ACAAAAAACCTCGAATAGCCAAAGCAATCTTGAGAAAGAAGAATGGAGCTGGAGGAATCAACTTGCCTGACTTCAAGCTCTACTACAAAGCCACAGTCATCAAGACAGTATGGTACTGGCACAAAGACAGAAATATAGATCAATGGAACAAAATAGAAAGCCCAGAGATAAACCCACACACCTATGGACACCTTATCTTTGATAAAGGAGGCAAAAATATACAATGGAGTAAAGACAATCTCTTTAACAAGTGGTGCTGGGAAAATTGGTCAACAACTTGTAAAAGAATGAAACTAGATCACTTTCTAACACCACACACAAAAATAAACTCAAAATGGATTAAAGATCTAAATGTAAGACCAGAAACTATAAAACTCCTAGAGGAGAACATAGGCAAAACACTCTCTGACATACATCACAGCAGGATCCTCTATGATCCACCCCCCAGAATTCTGGAAATTAAAGCAAAAATAAACAAATGGGATCTAATCAAAATTAAAAGCTTCTGCACGACAAAGGAAAATACAAGCAAAGTGAAAAGACAGCCTTCTGATTGGGAGAAAATAATAGCAAATGAAGCAACTGACAAACAACTAATCTCAAAAATATACAAGCAACTTATGCAGCTCAATTCCAGAAAAATAAATGACCCAATCAAAAAATGGGCCAAAGATCTATATCTTTTAAAAACAATGAATTCACATTGAAAATTTCAGTCCAACAATGTAAGATGTACTCTATTTACATTTTAACTCTTCTCAGAAGCATGTCTTCCATTCTACTTAATTATTTGATCAGTCCCTTGATGTTACCAAGCTTCAGTTCCACCTTTCGCTCTCCTGTGCCATAGCCTTTCCTGTCACCCTTCCCACACACAAACCTCCTCCTTCTTATCCCTCTTGAGCTCCAACACTATGTGCCAGACCACCCTCTGCATGGATGCCCTTTTTATCCCACTTGGTATCTATACTGAATCTACACTATCCTACTTGGTATTTATAACCTTTACTGAAACTGTCTGTCTCCATTGACACACTTCTCACCCTACGTGTACTCTAACCATGCAGTACTCACTTGTACTCACTCAGTAAGTGAACATCCTCCTCACCTTTTTTTAAAATGCCTTCCAACTTCTGTGTCATACCTTTAAAGAACTTTCCCACTTTCACATTATAAAAAATAGTTTTGTTTTCTTTTCATGATTTTATTTATTTATTTTATTGTAGGTAAGTATTGTGAAATTTATTTTGAGGTAAGAAATGAAATAGAAATCTTAACACTTCTCAAATGGTTATCCAGATGACTAGAATTTTGTATAAAAACTGTATCACCCCCCCAAATATATATTACAAAGTTTTTTGTAAGTTTACTGAATCCATAGGGCTTTTTTAAAAAAATGGGTGCCATTTTCATATTATTTTTGTTTGTAACAGATGATGATGTACCTGCAGATATGGTTGCAGAAGAATCCGGTCCTGGTGCACAAAATAGTCCATACCAACTTCGTAGGAAAACTCTTTTGCCAAAAAGAACAGCGTGTCCTACAAAGAGCAGTATGGAGGTAGGTTAAATGTCTGTTTTTGTGTGTATAATAAAAGAATTGTTAGGAAACAAACGGGACTGTCATCATTTTTTAGAAGTAATGATTATGGGTAAAAATATTTGCGTAACTAGTTTTCATTTTGTTTTTGAAGGGTGCTTCAACTTCAACTACAGAAAACTTTTTTGGTCATCGAGCAAAACGTGCAAGAGTTTCTGGAAAATCACAAGATCTATCAGGTATTTCCTTTGAGAAAGTTAAGGAATAGGGTCAAATAGTTTTTTTAAATTTTGTTTGATAACAAAAAGTTAAAATTAAATGTTTATTTACACATTTGAGATTGAGAAAGCAGTTATTACAGAATAAACCTGAGAACCCTGACCTCCTTCATCTTTGACTGTAATTGTATAAAAATCTTTTTTGTATATTTATTGTAACCAGTTACTGAAATGGTACATACTAGCTAAAAGAAATAATACTGTTAAGAGAAAAGAAAAGAAATTTTTTGTATATTTATTGTAAGCGGTTACTGAAATGGTACATACTAGCTAAAAGAAATTATACTGTTAAGAGAAAAGAAAAGAAATATGTGTCNGTGAAACCTGCTTTTAAAATGATAGTCATCAAAAAATAAAAGCTCTTCATTTAACAAAATGAAAATTGTTCTCTTTAAATAATGAGAAAGTCTTTGGTAGCATGATAAATTATGTTCTGTTTGTTAATCTTTTTATAGCAGCACCTGCTGAACAGTATCTTCAGGAGAAACTGCCAGATGAAGTGGTTCTAAAAATCTTCTCATATTTGCTGGAACAGGATCTTTGTAGAGCAGCTTGTGTGTGTAAACGCTTCAGTGAACTTGCTAATGATCCAATTTTATGGTAAGTGAAAATTTATTTCTTAATATCTTGAGATATATTACTTACTGCCCCAAATGCTAAAGGTTGGTAGGAAGGCTGGAGTGTGAGTTGATGGTTACAGTTAAATAGAAGAAAATTAGAATATTTATAAATTCCAATTCAGTTCAGTCACTCAGTCGAGTTCAACCCTGTGACCCTATGGACTGCAGCACTTCAGGCTTCCCTGTCCATCACCAACTCCTGGAGCCTACTCAAATTCATGTCCATTGCGTCAGCAATGCCATCCAACCATCTCATCGTCTGTCGTCCCCTTCTTCTCTTGTCTTCAGTCTTTCCCAGCATCAGGGTCTTTGCCAGTAAATCTGTTTCTCCCCATCAGGTACCCAAAGTATTGGAGTTTCAGCTTCAGCATCAGTCCTTGCAATGAATATTCAGGACTGATTTCCTTTAGGATGGACTGGTTGGATCTCCTTGCAGTTCAAGGGACTCCCAAGAGGCTTCTCCCAGCACCACAGTTCAAAACCATCAATTCTTCGGCACTCAGTTTTCTTTATACCCCAACTCTCACATCCATACATGACTACTGGAAAAACCATAGCTTTGACTAGATGGACCTTTGTTGGTACAGTAATGTCTCTGCTCTTTAATATGCTGTATAGATTGGTCATAGCTTTTTTTCCAAGAAGCAAGCATCTTTTAATTTCATGGCTGCAGTCACTATTGGCAGTGGTTTTCAGTTCAGTTTAGTCGCTCAGTCATGTACGATCTTTGAGACCGCATGAACTGCAGCTCACCAGGCCTCCCTGTCCAACACCAACTCCCTGAGCCTACCCAAACTCCTGTCCATTGAGTCGGTGTTACCATCCAGCCATCTCATCCTCTGTCGTCCCCTTCTCCTCCTGCCTTCAATCTTTCCCAGCATCGGGGTCTTTTCAAATGAGTCAGCTCTTTGCTTCAGGTGGCCAAAGTATGTCAGTCCTTCCATTGAAGACCCAAGACTGATCTCCTTTAGAATGGTCTAGTTGGATCTCCTTGCAGTCCAAGGGACTCTCAAGAGTCTTCTCCAACACCACAGTTCAAAAGCATCAATTCTTCGGTGCTCAGCTTTCTTTATAGTCCAACTCTCACATCCATACATCACTACTGGAAAAACCAGAGCCTTGACTAGACAGACTTTTGTTGGCAAAGTAATGTCTCTGCTTTTTAATATGCTGTCTAGGTTGGTCATAACTTTCCTTCCAAGGAGTAAGCATCTTTTAATTTCATGGCTGCAGTCTGGAGCCCCCCAAAATAAAATCTCTCACTGTTTCCGTTGTTTCCCCGTTGATTTGCCACGAGGTGATGGGACTGGGTGCCATGATCTTAACTTTTGCACTGTTGAGTTTTAAGGCAGCTTTTTCACTCTCTTTCACCCTCATCAAGAGTCCTCTTTGCTTTCTGCCATTAAAGTGGTATCAGCTGCATATCTGAGGTTGTTGATATTTCTCGCATCAATCTTAATGCCAGCTTGTGCTTTATCCAGCCCAGCATTTTGCGTGATGTACTCTGTATATAAGTTAAATAAGCAGGGTAGCAATATACTGCCTTGACGTACTCCTTTCCCGATTTGGAACCAGTCTGTTGTTCCATGTCCAGTTCTAACTGATGCTTCTTGACCTGCATACAGATTTCTCAGGAGGCAGGTCAGGTACTCTAGTATTCCCATCTCTTTAGGAATTTTCCAATTTGTTGTGATCCATACAGTCAGAGGCTTTGGTGTAGTCAATATAGCAGTAGATGTTTTTGTGAAACTCTTGCTTTTTCGATGATCCAGCTGATGGCAATTTGATCTCTGCCTTTGTTCCTCTGCCTTTTCTAAATCCAGCTTGAACATCACTGGAAGTTCATGGTTCTTGTACTGTTGAAGCCTGGCTTGGAGAATTTTGAGCATTACTTTGCTAGCATGTGAGATGAGTGGAACTGTGCGGTAGTTTGAACATTCTGTGGCATAGCGTTTCTTTGGGATTGGAATGAAAACTGACCTTTTCCAGTCCTGTGGCCACTGCTGAGTTTTCCAGATTTGCTGGCATAATTAGTGCAGCACTTTCACAGCGTCATCTTTTAGGATTTGAAATATCTCAACTGGAATTCTATCACCTCCACTAGCTTTGTCCATAATGATGCTTCCTAAGGCCCACTTGACTTGGCATTCCAGGATGTCTGGCCGTAGATGAGCGATCACAACATCATGGTTATCAGGGTCATGAAGATCTTTTTTGTATAGTTCTTCTGTTAATAATATCTTCTGCTTCTGTTAGGTCCATACCATTTCTGTCCTTTATTGTGTCCATCTTTGCATGAAATGTTCCTTTGGTATCCTTAATTTTCTTGAACAGATCTCTAGTCTTTCCCATTCTGTTGTTTTCCTGTATTTCTTTGCACTGATCACTGAGGAAGGCTTTCTTATTTCTCCTTGCTATTTTTTGGAACTCTGCATTCAGATGGATATATCTTTCCTTTCCCAGTTACCAGTTTATCACAAATGTTGGTTATCAGTCCAGGCAGTGTTTTTAAAACTATAAGAAAGAAAGTGAAGTCACTCAGTCATGTCTGACTCTTTGTGACCCCATGGACTGTAGCCTATCAGGCTCCTCCGTCCATGGGTTTTTCCAGGCAAGAATACTGGAGTGAGTTGCCACTTCCTTCTCCAGGAGATCTTCCTGACCCAGGGATTGAACGTGGGTCTCTGGGTTTCCAGGTTCGCATTGTAGGCAGACGCTTTATCATCTGAGCCACCATCTGAGTACTTCCTTTATTTAAAACAATAAAGGAAGTACTTTTTCTGCTATTTGTCAGTTAAAAGCTACTGAGTGATTTTGGCTACTGAGTGATTTTGGAGAATGCTTTTCATTCCATTGGTTTTTAGAAACAGAACTAAGTCTAATTTAAAACAGCTAATAGTTCAGTAAGAATGTAGATTTTGTATATCACTTTTAGAAAAGAGTTTGGACAGTTGTATTTTTGAACCATGAAATATGTGTACCCTTTGACCCAGGAATTCCACTTCTGAAAGTTTGTTTACGTTATGTACAAATTTTTCATAATAGCATAGTTAATAGTGGGAGAAAGCTAGAAATAAAGTCTGGCAATAAGGGATTGGACTAAAACAGTGTTATGTCTACTTAAAGGGTTGTGATATAGTCATTAACAGTGAACTTTACAGTTTTTAATAACATGGGAATATGCTATGTTATGAAAAATGAAAGCAGAATACAAAAATTTTATGTTCTCACAGTTGTAATAAATGAAACTCTCTGTAGTTAAAAAGACTGAAAAGAAATACAGTAAATTGTTAATAGTTAACATATTAAAAGTAGGTTATCTCTTTCATACTTTTCTGTACTTTACAGCAGCTATATATATTACTTCTATGATGCTAAAAATAAGGTACACTTTAAGTTTAAGAAAGAAAATTACATTTGTATTGGAAAGCAAAAAGGGAATGTTAAAAGAGCAGAAGAAGAAACATTTGTTTTGTACAAGAAATTACATAGTAGTTAACTGTCACTCCACTCCTAAGATTTGATGATTTGAGATCAGACATACATGAAACATCATTATTTAAAATAATCCTTTTAAATTATAACTGTATGTGGCTTTTATAGTAAGGGTGGCTTTTATTTTCCTTTAACTAAACAATCAGACTTTTAAAACTTGATGCATTCTTTTAGGTAGACTACTTTACTTTTTATATGCAATTATATTATTTTAGCCAAAAATTTTATTTTTACATTTACAGTGCTGTTCTTTCATATTCTTATAAGTTTTTGAGGCCTCAAGTAATTTTTATAGTTGTTAAAGAATATTTTATGAAGAAATCTTAAACCCCTTTTCCCCTCCAGGAAACGATTATATATGGAAGTATTCGAGTATACCCGCCCTATGATGCACCCTGAACCTGGCAAATTCTACCAGATTAATCCAGAAGAATATGAACACCCTAATCCATGGAAAGAGAGTTTCCAGCAGTTGGTATGAAGTATAAATGGAAAACACTGATTTTATATTATATATATTTAAAATCAAAGTTTTTAAATACATAATGTTTTATTATATTTATATATTTATAAATATATTTTTATAAAAGTTCCTTTTTCAAAATTTAAATTCAGGTATAGGTTTCACGGGAATTTCCTGGTGGCCCAGCGGTTAGGACTTCACATTTTCACTACTGAGGGCTGGGGTTCAATTCCTGGTCAGGAAACTAAGGTTCCAGAAGCCACGCAGCATGGCCAAAAAAAAGGAATAGGTTTCTCAAGTCAGTACACATTTATCAGCCAGCAAAGGAGTCATCAGTTCTTTTCACTACTGGCATATTTATTAATAATTTAAACAGTAGCCGTAAGTATCAGTAGCCTGAGAGCAGTTATACTTTCTGTGGATCTCTTTCAACTTATATTTAAATTATTACTGTTGAGTAGTTATTTAGAAGTTCACAGAATTCCCTTGGTAGTCCAGTGGTCACATTTAGCTTTATTTTCATATGGTCCTTTAACTAGCTACCCAGCTAGGGGTGATTTTGTTCCACAGGGGATATTCGATGGTGTCTGGAGACATTTTTGGTTTTCACAACTGGAGAAGAGACTGCTTCTGATACCTGATGGTTAGAGTCCAGTGAAAAGTGAAAGTGAAAGCCAGTCAATCATGTCTGGCTCTTTGCGACCCCATGGACTATGCAGTCCGTGGAATTCTCCAGGCTAGAATACTGGAGTGGGTAGCCTTTCCCTTCTCCAGGGGATCTTCCCAACCCAGGGATCGAACCCAGGTCTCCCGCATTGCAGGCAGATTCTTTACTAGCTGAGCCACAAGGGGAGCAGATGCCACTAAACATCCTACAATGCACAGAATAAGCCCCTACAACAAAGAATCTGTTACAAACTATCAGTAGTGCTGAGGATGAAAAACCATGTCCTTACTTGATATTACTGAGTCATAAACTGTTCCAGATTTTACATTGCAATATGCATCAGAAAATTAGTTGGACAAATAATTATTTTTGAAAATTAATTTTAAAAATTCATGTAGTACTAAACTAATTTAGACTATAGTGTTTATACTAGTAGTCAGTGTTTTGTTTTTGATGTTTTAGTATAAAGGTGCACATGTAAAGCCAGGATTTGCTGAACATTTCTACAGTAACCCTGCAAGATACAAAGGAAGAGAAAACATGTTGGTATGTTTGATTTGTCTTTTTCTAAGATTTAAAATGAAGATCTTACAGTTCTATACTGACATGTTTTTGCGGGGGGGGTTGTTTGTTTATTTTAGTACTACGATACAATTGAAGATGCCCTTGGTGGGGTACAAGAAGCTCATTTTGATGGACTTATCTTTGTTCATTCTGGAATATATACTGATGAATGGATATATATTGAATCTCCAATCACCATGATTGGTGCAGGTATTTTGAAATATGTTGTCATTAGAATTTTAATACTTTATTTATGTGATGGGTTTTTTAAAAATGCTGGTTACTTAAAATCCAGATGAACCTTGATAATACCTTAATTGTAGGAAAAAATTAGAAATGTCGTGTATATTTTATATGATTGAAATGAAAACTTTAGAGTTCAGAACTTATAAATGTATCTGTTTCTCTTGGGGGAATGTATATAATTCTTGATGCCAATAGTTTNTTCTTGATGCCAATAGTTTGTCCAACTGCTTTAGTTAATAAGGAGAGAATAATATTTGTTTTATCTTTTACTTGAAAATACAGAGGCTAATGTTTTTATTGCTGTGTTTTTAATGTAACAAATGTACTTTTAAAATACTTTCCATGCTGTTTCAAAGTTGTTTTTATGGTCACATTTCTAAAAATAAATGTAATGTTTGTTGAGCACTGATCAGTTATTTGAAAATTTATGGGCTCTTTGATTTTTTTTTAAGGATACAGTAGTATAAGACCATTTTAAAATAGTGAGTAGTTGTTACTAGTTAATGAGATTTGCGTTTACTGCCCTTTCTTATTCCCTCCCCTATTTCCACATCAAAGAAAAGTGAGAGTATAGAAAAATTTTGCCTACTAATTTTCATTATTTTCCAAATCAAGACCAGTACTGAAAATAAGCTTAAGTAAAGAGGATTCTTTCTTTCTCTCCCTGCTCACCATCCCCTTCTTTCTTCTCTCTGAATGTTGTTTTCTGGTGCTACTGGTAGTGATTCGGTTTCCACAAGAAACCCACATTTTAATATGCCATTGCATTTGGTATTGAATACTATTTGTAGCTGAGTCTATTAAAAGTATTATTATACATGAATTTGAGTTACAGTGATGCTCAAATAATGTCCGTGTTAAGTATGACAAGTTATCTGATAAAATGAGTATTAGTCCTGTCTACTTAATTCTAAGTTCTTTAAAATTCCCTCTCCAAAAGAAGTAGCCAATTTAAAACTGTAGAAAGGGTTCTATTGAATTATTAGTTTTATGGCAGAGTATTTTTACTGACTGAGAAAATAATTTTTTGATCTGTCTCATGAAAATAATATGCTTTAAAATATTTTCTTCATAGCACCTGGAAAAGTAGCAGACAAAGTTATAATTGAAAACACTAGAGATTCAACCTTTGTTTTTATGGAAGGTTCTGAAGATGCTTATGTTGGATACATGACAATAAGGGTAAGAAATTATAAATTTTTAAGTACATATGTGGAAATATTTAAGGCTGTGGCTATTTATTTCAAACAAAATTTCTACTTTCCAGTTTAACCCTGATGACAAATCTGCTCAACACCACAATGCACACCACTGCTTAGAGATTACAGTAAATTGTAGCCCTATTATTGATCACTGTATCATCCGAAGTACATGCACAGGTTAGTGTTCCCATTATGTTTTATTATAAATTAGTCATTGTGTTGCCCGACAGAATTTTAAATAAATTGTTTTTCTTACAGTTGGCTCTGCAGTATGTGTTAGTGGTCAAGGAGCATGTCCCACTATCAAGCACTGTAACATCAGTGACTGTGAAAATGTTGGACTTTATATAACAGATCATGCACAGGTATTTTTTAATTTTGTGGGATTTTTCCTTTTCTGTTTTTTTTTAAACTGTACTAATGTTTATTTCTGCTTAATTGTTGTAGGGAATATATGAGGATAATGAAATTTCCAATAATGCTTTAGCTGGGATTTGGGTTAAAAATCATGGAAACCCAATTATTAGACGGAATCATATTCATCATGGACGTGACGTTGGTGTGTTCACATTTGATCATGGCATGGTAAGAACACTTAATTTTAAAAAAAAAACTAATGTATTAGTTAAATTTCAAATAGGTGTCAGCATTTTATCATCACCAAATTGTTGAAGAGTATAAGTCTAAAATAAGATTAAAAATTAAAATGAGTATGCAATATCAATTCTGTAAATTCTTGAATCTAACATTCTATACATGTAGAGAAGATGGAGTCCTTAGAGAATTGATACAATCTTTGAGGAGAGTAAGGTCTAATCTAGTAGTTCTAAAATGTAAGTATGAGTAAAAATCACCCAGATACAATAAATCAGAATTCTTCAAGATAGCACCCAGTATATGCATTTTTAGTAAACACCATAAGTTAGTTTAATGCAGGTTGCTTTTTTTTTTTTGCCATGCTGCACAGCTTATAGGATCTTAGTTCTCCAGCCAGGGACTGAATCTGGGCCCTCAGCAGTGAGAGCATGGTGTCCTGACCTAACCACTGGACTGCTAGGGGATTCCCTACACCTAGTTTTTGTGGAAGTAATTTTTAAAATCCTAGGACAACATTGGCAACATTTTTTGTTAAGTCCAGGATGGGAGAGGAGATTGTAATGTGGTAACAAACAAGGGTATGATGAAGTTTTATTGCAATTATCTGGTATTAATCAAACAACTTTGGAACATTGAATTGGGACATATAAAAATTGTCTATTAACAAAGGAAGTTTATTTTCAACTGTTTGTGCCTAAAACCCTAACACAGAACCCTTTTTTTGCCCGCCACTTGTGGCATGTGACATCTTAGTTCCCCTACCAGGTATCGAACCCGTACTCCCTCAGTGGAAGTACAGAGTCTTAACCACTGGACCTCCAAAGAAGTCTGCTAAACTCTGTTAAAACTGAAGTAGACCAGGAAGGAGTACCCTTTTGTTAAATTCTGGTTAGATATAAATAGTTTTATTAATAGACCCCCCAGTTCATTGTATTCCTGGGATAATTATAACCTGAGAAAAACAGTTCACTTAAAACTCATGCTGTATAGTTTGGGCCTATAAATAAGAAAGCACAGTGGAGATGACCACTTGTCCTTCTCCAGCTAGAATTTAAAAATTGACTTTTTTTTTGTAAATTGTAGCTGTTTTTTTTCCCCAAGGAGTAGGAAAGAGGGGAGTTTGGAAATTGGGGGGTCTCAGCAAAAGTATGAAGGTTGTCAAAACATAAAGAGTCTTCAGAGAATTCATCCTCTCTGGGTTCAAAGCATAGCTTTGCGTAACCTTCAGCTCTTAACTTCTCAGAGCCTTGGACATGCACTGGCTCATTTATACAACACACATGGATTGGATTCTGTGGTTGATGGCAATGATGGTCCTAATTCTTCACTCCTTCCTTTGGGCACACTCTTTGCTACATAATTTTGCAGTGTCCTCTCACTTTGCCCTTGACCCTGGGCTCAGCCATGCAACTTGCTTTGGTCAATGGGATGTTAGCAAACAAGATGCAGTCCAGAGTCTTGAAATGGGTATGTACCTCTGTCGTCACCATGAGAACATGCCCAGGGGAGCCCTTTGGAAGACGAAAGATGTGTGAAGCAGATTCACATTACAGAAGCCAGCCTAGATCAGCCTTTGGCCGGCGGGTCCCCAGCAAAAATCAGCAGAGCCACCTAGCCATCTCTCTGGTCAACTAGTTTACCCCAGATGTCTGAGAACAAAATCCTTTTTTTGGCATAAGCTGAGCTTTGGGGCCTTTGTTGTGCAGAATTATTGAGTCAGTGCAGCTACCATTACATGCTAGCCACTTCTACAAGCACTGACTACAAAGTTATATAAGAGGACAATAGTGCTTATCTTGAAAGTCCTTTGATGATTAAATAATAGAATACATATAAAGTGCTTATCTATTAATAAATGCTTTCTGCTATTTAAAAAAAAAAAAGAGTCCTAAGGATCTACCCCCTCTTAGAGGCCTGTGTTGGTAATTTTTTTTTCCCTAATTTTTCCTTTTTTTTTTAATCACACCCTACCTGCGGCCTGCAGAATCTTAGTTCCCCAACCAGAGATCAGATCCCTGCCCCCTGCATTGGGAGAGCAGAGTCTTAACCACAGATCATTAGGGAAGCCCTAGCAATAATTCTTAAATGGAATTCTAAATGGAACTCATATTTTTGTAATGAAACTATACTATGCTAGTATTTCTTTGCCTGTGTTGCCTTTAGACTTTGCCCCAGAGTTACGTGTACAGTTTCAAGTGTCATATTTATGCATGCCTCTGGTCTCTTTCATAGGTGATTTGAGGTACCAAAATAACTTTAACCTGAGTAAATTTCCTCATTTTTAAAAGACCTAATGCTGATGGTCACTTACTAAAATTCATCAAATAATACAGTCCCAGTACAGTTTACACAGTCCCAGTACAGTTTACATTTTATAGATTCAAGTTCATAGATTTAAAAAAAAAAACAAATCTTGGGCGATCCTACAGATGCAATCTCATCAATCCTTAATGGAAATATATAAATTATATAGGCTTATAAGGAAAAAATGGGAATAAAGCATATCTTGGACCTCTCATTTATTTTAGTATTGTGATACAATCTTTTAAAATCCTTCGGTAGAATGTTCTTTATTATTAAGGTGTTTGTTGTGTTGGTTTCTGTGGTTGGTAGAGTATCACTAAGGTTAACCTTTTTAAAATTTGACTTTGTTTTTTAATAGAACTTCAGAGAACATCAGAGTACATATTTAAATTAGTTTCTGTACTGTTCTCTGCAATTGTCTTTCCTCTTTCTTGTCTATGGCCTGCTTAGAATTTAAACTCCTATATTGGCAAGAATGAATGGTGAAAGAATTTCTGTCATTTTTTAAAATCTTAATGTTTTAAAATATTACATGCCCTGTATAAAAGACATCCCTAGAATTTCAAAGGGTATGGTTCTAGAGTTTGTCATATTTAACTGCGTGTTTAAACTTTTGAAAAATTATAAAAAATATTTTATATTTCAAACCTCTGTACTCCATCATTTGTATCCTTATTTTTCTTGGTCTATATTTATATTTATTAACCTTCAGTCCTTTTATCACAGTTTTTCCATTCCTGATTATATTTTGATTCATTCTTGGTGTGGCTATTCTGTCATCTAGCCATTTTGATTTTGTTTATTTTTAAAAGAAAGGCTTATGGGTATTGTAGCTTGAATTCTTTGAAAATGTCTACCCATTATCCTTTAACTTTGCTGAGTATATAGTTTTTTATTTTCTGTCACTCAGAATTGGGTAGTCATTTTTATATTTCTAGAATTGAGTGTGACTGAGGAGTCTGAGATCATTCTGGGTTTTTGTTTTTGTTTTTTCCTTTCTGATGGAGATTTGCTTTTCTACTTCAGTTATCCATGTGATATTTTTGTTGTATGTTAATAGTTTTTTTTTTTTTTTACTACTTTTCTGTTTCATATATTCCTTTCTTCAGAAACTTAGTTATCTTCTCTATTACTTATGTTGTTCTGTATTGTTTCGTTCTTTTCCTTTGTTCTGTGCTATGGTAAGTTGCTTCAGTCATGTGTGACTCTTGGCAGTCCCATGGACTGTAGCCTACCAGGCTCCTCTGTCCTTGGGATTCTCCAGGCAAGAATACTGGAGTAGGTTGCAGTGCCCTCCTCCAGGGGACCTTCCCAACCCAGGGATCAAACCCACGTCTCTACGTCTTCTGCTTTGGCAGGCGGGTTCTTTACCACCAGTACCACCTGGGATTCTGTGTAATTGCCTCAAATCTGTGTCTTTTACTGTGTCTACATATCTTTGTCTTTCTGTTTTGTTTCCAATATGGTTTTTATCTCTGATTCTTTTCATCTGTTTTTGTTTTATGGAATCCTTCTTATATATATAAAACTGGAGACAATATTGTAATGAATTTCCCATGTATCCACCCTCCACATTCAAACTTTCAATTCATGGTCAGTTTTATTTCATCTGTACTTCCCCATACATTGCTTATTCTCTTCTTTATTCTGAATTATTTTGAAACAAATATCAGATATCATCATCTCATCTGTAAACATTTCAGCATGTATCTTTCTTTTAAAGGTAGGATTCCTTCTTTTTCTTTTACATAACCACAGTGCCATTCTCACTCCTAAAATAATTTTTCTATCAACATCTACAGTAGTTCCCCAATTCTTTGTGGTTTTTTGTTTTAATATTCAGTCTGTTGCAGAGTGTTATTTTCATACAGTAAAATTAAAATATAGCAGTAGCAAATTGCTATAGAAATTTCAAGATACATATTCTAAGTTTATGAATTTAACTCATGATAGATTGACAGTAGACAAAAACTATGTTGAAGTATGGTTTTCCTTTACTTCTTTTTACTTTGGATAGTCCTCTTTAGGTAAAAAATGCAAGCTTTAGATAATAGAAGTTGTACATTAGTGTGTGCCTTCAGATTTTCTTCTTGTGCCTAAATTATTTCTATGAAAATATTGCTGTGGGATTATTTCCTTCCTCTCCTGTGTTCTGTTCATGACACTAGATGTCACTACGTAGTAGATCATTGGTTATGCTTGCTTATTAAAACAGTTACTTGGGGAAACATACCTTGCTAAAGGTGTATAGTACATTTGCTAGCTCTCACCTTAGTCTTCCTTATCCAGATATCACAGTATTAGGCAGGTGTTTGATAGAGTACAGTTTGGGATTGTAGACATTTATTTCAATGAAGATAACATATTTTTCTCTTTTTATTCATTCCTTTTTTATCTGGAGTATTTAAGAGAAACTCTTGAATACCTTTCATTCTGTCATCTTTAATAAAGACTATTGCAATTCAAAAAATTTTAATGAAAAAATATTTAATCTCACCTTTTATTTTTATATCAATCTTAATATTTTTAGCTTGGTAGAATGATCATTTTTAAGGACTTATATATCAGAGATTTAGAAATGCTTGTGCTGAAAAGTTAACAAGGTTTTATTTTAGAATATAAAAGAAGCTGTTAGCAATCTGGTATCTTCTGGTAGGGAAATAAATCATTTTATGATAAGGAGTAATCTGGGAAAATGTCTGTGCCCTTGGAGTTTTGTACATATATAAGAGCTTTCATGGTTTGCATCTTAAAAGGCAAAGTAGAATTACGTTTTTTACTTACAGTCCATTACACCATTTTGCACTAAAGGCATTTCTTAACAAAATAGATGCATTTCATTAAAATGTATTTTAAAGCAAAATTACACTAACTGAATCCTTTAATTCATAACAATAGATTGATAAGAAAACCAGTGTCAATCAAGTGTTGCCCTTTCTGACTGTAATGAAATCACAGTTGTGGCAATGTAAGAGATTCTAAAAGCATGAAGGAAAAAAAAAATTTCTTTTCAAAAACTTTTTGCTACTTTCTTTTCTTGGAAGTTATCTTAAAACAAAAGATACAGATTACAACTCCCATCTTTGATAGAACTAGGGGACATTTTTAACCTCTAAATTACAGTATTGTAAAATAACCATGTGCCTATGATCATGGTGACCAATTCAGATAAGAGCAGGTTCTAAAATTGCTTATATTCAGGAAGAACCTAATGTGAATACAAATATATTAAGAAGTGATTGAGGGGCCTTCCTGGTGGTCCAGTAGTTAGGAAACCACCTGCCAATATAGCGGACACCAGTTCCATCCCTAATCCAGGAAGATCCCACATGCCTTGGGGCAACTAAGCCCGTGCCACAGCTACTGAGCCCACACTCCAGAGCCTGCGAGCTGCAGCTGCAGAAGCCCACACGCTCTAGCGCCTGTACTCTGTAACAGGAAAGGCCACTGCAATAAGAAAGCCCACATGCTGCAAGCAGAGAGAGTAGCGCCTGCTTACCGCAACTTGAGAAAGCCCACACGCAGCAACAAAGACCCAGCACAGCCAAAAATTTTAAAAAAAGAAGTGATTAGAAATTCCCTGGCAGTCAACTGGTTAGTACTCCGAACTTTCACTGACAAGTGCATGGGATCTATCCCTGGTCTCCCGACAGGGAGTCCCTGCAAGCTGTGCCCCGCAGCCACCAAAAAAGAAAAGTGATTTAAACAACTAGTAGCAAGTTTAGGATAGAATTATCACTGGACATCTAAGCAAAAGAAAACAAGATAATTGTAGGAAAGCAAAATCTCATCTTTCGTAATAGGAGATCAGCACTTAACACCTAAAACTGCAAACTCAAGATAAGGCAGTACACATTTTCACTTAAAAATATGAAAGTAGGTCAAAAGAATTGAAAATGGGGACCTCTGGACAAGGGAAAATGAAGAAAGGGATTGCTGTTTGCCTTAGTAAACTTGTGGGTCCTAGTTGACTCTCCTGAGAGTGCAAAATCAAAACCTAAAGAAAACAAGTAACTCACTGGTGGTCTAGTGGATAAATTTCTGCACTTTCACAGCTGAGGGCTTGGGTTCAGTCCTTGTACAGGGAACTAAGATCCAGCAAGATGTGTGGTGTTGCCAAAAAAGCAACTGTGCATTTGAAAATTTTCTAGTAGATACACTGTAGCAAAGTATACTTGCAGTACCATATGTTGCTCTAGCACAGCCAGAACATAACAGTGTCCTTGTCACTGGAATCTTCATAGAAGCCCAGTAAATAGCATACCTTTCCTGCCGCATTGTGAGCAAATTAAGAAATCAAAGCTATGAAGTAGCATAAGGAGGTTGAAATATCAACTTGATTTCCCTTAAAGGTTAAATTGGATGATACAACTTAGAATGAGAACTAAATGGGTCTGTTTAACTGAACCCTGGAATAAAATGGACTTATCTACTTGGTCGCAGGCAATGTTCATGAAATAGTAAAGAAGGTATACTCCCCTAAGGGCAGCTCACTTCTGTGAGAAAAAGAGTGAAGCTGAATTGAGCATACTCAGTTTATTCTTTCCCAAGTTTACCATTCAGGGTATATCATTCAACTCCTGACAGAGAGAGAGAGAAACAAGTTGAGCTCCCTTCTCAATGATGAAAACATTAAAATGTTGAATTGTTCTAATCTGACATTAATCTCTTTCAGTTTAATCTCTTTTACAATTTTTGTTTCTTTGATGCTCAGTTTTTCCATAATAGTCTGTATACACCTGGTGTTGATCCATTTTTTTTTTTGGTATAAATCAAAGAAGAAAAAATTTTTTCATATATTAAGGAGCTATTTTTGATGCAATCCCCCAATTTTTTAAAAAGAGTAAGTTTATAGCCTATATGCTAACAGGTAAGTTATAAGTGATTTGTACTTTATTTATGGGAAATGAAACCTGAAAACTACTTCTAAATGTTATTCTCAGAGAGACATTTTCTTAAAGAGTTAAATATGTAGTGTATTAGAATACTCAGGATTACATCCTGTTTTAACCTCTACTAGATTTGGCAAAAAGTTTATCAAGTCATGTTTGAATGCTTACCATATATAAAATCTTAAATAGATGCTCCAGAAGTTAGTAAAAGCGACACCCTTTCTCTTCAGGAGCTTATAATCAGGTAAAAATGGATATAACAAATTAAGCACAAGATAGTACATGGAAGTAGCATAAGAAAATACTTAGTGCTAAAGGGAATTTAATGAGAGGGAAACACTGAGTTTTTGAAGGGAGGTAGACAAGGAGTATGAAATGGCTTCTAGGAGTGCTGTCATTTAACTCTCATTTTCTCCTCTAACATTCAGTCTGCCTGGGTCTTAGAATTTAAGATATCACTATTATAGTAATGTTAATTATCTTTAGAAAATAAGTAAAATATATCCATTGTAGAAAGTCTTAAAAAATTTAGAGAAGCATAAAGGATATGCATAAACATGCATAATACCGCTGCTCATTTAATCACACTGTAATATTCTTGTTTTATCCTTCAGGTTGGTTTTTTAATTTTTCCAAATAAAATTGAGATCATATTGAATGTATATTATCTTAATGTACAGTGTATACTGTTCTTTTCATTAAACATGACAGCATGTATAACATGAGCCTAGGTCTTCACAACATTTTGATTCAGTTCTCTATTATTGTGCTCAGATGAACATTATTATGTCTTTTACTGTAGTCTCTGATTATGTCCTTTGGTCAGCTTTTTAATAGTTGATTTTTTAGACATTTTTAAGGTTTTCCTTAATACTTAAATAAACCATTTGTTGAAGAATATATATTCTTACTCGGTAATGGTATTTCTTTGCGTTTATTGAATAAATCTTTCCCTGTTTTTCTTTCCTGGCTTTGAATATACTCATTAATTAGAGGATTTAATTAATTCAAATTAATTAAACTGAAACGCTTAAAACATTTAAATGTTTATAATTTGAAATTTAGTATATATCTGTCTCTGATTCATTCTTAACTCCTGAATGTTTCTAATACTTAATTTGGAGGTATACATTTAAAAGGTTTATTAAGTCATTTCTTTTTGGAAAGTAGCCTTACCTTCAGGCTTAATTTCTGTGTTTTCCAGGGTTACTTTGAAAGCTGCAACATACACAGAAACCGGATAGCAGGCTTTGAAGTAAAAGCTTATGCTAACCCCACAGTGGTTCGATGTGAAATTCATCACGGGCAGACGGGGGGAATATATGTTCATGAAAAAGGAAGAGGACAATTCATAGAGAATAAAATCTATGCAAACAACTTTGCAGGTGTATGGATTACCTCAAATAGTGACCCAACAATAAGGTATTTCTATATAATTATGGAAGAGAATTATATTTTCACTTTATGTTTTGTGTTATAAGAAGAGTTAAGATACTTAGCTTTAACTCTATTTTTCCTAGACACCTGATTACTATAAAATAGATTTACCTAATAAAAATCTGTGCATCTGAATGAACATAGCTATTGCATTTATTTTGCGGTGTTCTGTTTTTTATTAGTGATCTCATCCATGTAACCACTTTTTTATGAAAAATTGCAAATGCTGTGATTTTCATTTTAAATTCATCAAACTTCATTATAGATGAGTAAATAGGTCTGTGATCTTCTCTTGGAATCTGAATGATCTTTCTTGTCCTTTTTATTTCTTTCTGAGATCAGATAGTTACGTTATTAATTATCTCTTAAGATATTTGGACAAAGAGACCAAGAATAACAAAACAGTCAAAATTTTAAGCTGTCAGTTCCTGACACTCCCTCTGGCCACAGCAAGGAAACAAACAGATCCAGTCTTTTTTATTATTATTTATTTTATTTTTGGCTAAGCTGGGTGTTCGTGGTGTACGTGGACTTTCTCTAGTGGCAGAGAGTGGAATCTGCTCTCTAGTGGCAGTGTGTGGGCTTCCTGTTGCAGTGGCTCCTCTTGTTTCAGAGCACAGGCGCTAGAGCATGCGCTCAGTAGTTGTGGCACATGGTCTTAGTTGCCCCAGTGCTTATGGAATCGTCCAGTGTCCTCTGCATTGGGAGGTGGATTTTTAACCACTGGACCACCAGGGGAATCCATAGATCCAGTCTTATAGGCACTGGCTAAGACTGTAAATTCTTACCGCATTCAATATCACAGTAATCCAAGTCTATGCCCCAAAGAGTAACGCTGAAGAAGCTGAAGTTGAACAGTTCTATGAAGACCTACAAGACCTTTTAGAACTAACACCCAAAAAAGATGTCCTTTTAATTATAGGGGACTGGAATGCAAAAGTAGGAAGTCAAGAAACACCTGGAGAAACAGGCAAATTTGGCCTTGGAATACGGAATGAAGCAGGGCAAAGGCTAATAGAGTTTTGCCAAGAAAATGCACTGGTCATAACAAACACCCTCTTCAAACAACGCAAGGGAAGACTCTACACATGGACATCACCAGATGTTCAACACCGAAATCAGACTGCTTATATTCTTTGCAGCCAAAAATGGAGAAGCTCTATACAGTCAACAAAAACAAGACCGGGAGCTGACTATGGCTCAGACCATGAACTCCTTATTGCCAAATTCAGACTTAAATTGAAGAAAGTAGGGAAAACCGCTAGATCATTCAGGTATGACCTAAATCAAATCCCTTATGATTATGCAGTGGAAGTGAGAAATAGATTTAAGGAACTAGATCTGATAGATAGAGTGCCTGATGAACTATGCACTGAGGTTCATGACATTGTACAGGAGACGGATCAAGACCGTCCCCATGGAAAAGAAATGCAAAAAAGCAAAATGGTTGTCTGGGGAGGCCTTACAAATAGCTCTGAAAAGAAGAGAAGGGAAAAGCAAAGAAGAAAAGGAAAGATATAAGCATCTGAATGCAGAGTTCCAAAGAATAGCAAGAAGAGATAAGAAAGCCTTCCTCAGCAATCAATGCAAAGAAATAGAGGAAAAAAATAGAATGGGAAAGACTAGAGATCTCTTCAAGAAAATTAGAAATACCAAGGGAACATTTCATGCAAAGATGGGCTCCATAACGGACAGAAATGGTATGGACCTACAGAAGCAGATATTAAGAAGAGGTGGCAAGAATACACAGAAGAACTATACAAAAAAGATCTTCACGACCCAGATAATCACGATGCTGTGATCACTCATCTAGAGCCAGACATCCTGGAATGTGAAGTCAAGTGGGCCTTAGAAAGCATCACTACGAACAAAGCTAGTGGAGGTGATGGAATTCCAGTTGAGTTATTTCAAATCCTGAAAGATGATGCTGTGAAAGTGCTGCACTCAATATGCCAGCAAATTTGGAAGACTCAGCAGTGATCACAGGACTGGAAAAGGTCAGTTTTCATTCCAATCCCAAAGAAAGGCAATGCCAAAGAATGTTCAAACTACTACACAATTGCACTCATCTCACACGCTAGTAAAGTAATGCTCAGAATTCTCCAAGCCAAGCTTCAGCAGTACATGAACTGTGAACTTGCAGATGTTCAAGCTGGTTTTAGAAAAGGCAGAGGAACCAGAGGTCAAATTGCCAACATCTGCTGGATCATAGAAAAAAGCAAGAGAGTTCCAGAAAAAAATCTATTTCTGCTTTATTGACTAGGGCAAAGCCTTTTACTGTGTGGATCACAATAAACTGTGGAAAATTCTGAAAGAGATGGGAATACCAGACCACCTGACCTGCCTCTTGAGAAACCTATACGCAGGTCAGGAAGCAACAGTTAGAACTGGACATGGAACAACAGACTGGTTCCAAATAGGAAAAGGAGTACATCAAGGCTGTATATTGTCACCCCGCTTATTTAACTTCTATGCAGAGTACATCGTGAGAAATGCTGGGCTGGAAGAAGCACAAGCGGAATCAAGATTGCCGGGAGAAATATCAATAACCTCAGATGTGCAGATGACACTACCTTTATGGCAGAAAGTAAAGAGGAACTAAAAAGCCTGATGAAAGTGAAAGTGGAGAGTGAAAAAATTGGCTTAAAGCTCAACATTCAGAAAACGAAGATCATGGCATCTGGTCCCGTCACTTCATGGGAACTAGATGGAGAAACAGTGGAAACAATGTCAGACTTTATTTTGGGGGGCTCCAAAATCACTGCAGATGGTGACTGCAGCCATGAAATTAAAAGACACTCCTTGGAAGGAAAGTTATGACCAACCTAGATAGCATATTCAAAAGCAGACATTACTTTGCCAACAAAGTTCTGTCTAGTCAAGGCTATGGTTTTTCCAGCGGTCATGTATGGATGTGAGAGTTGGACTGTAAAGAAAGCTGAGCGCTGAAGAATTGATGCTTTTGAATTACGGTGTTGGAGAAGACTCTTGAGAGTCCCTTGGACTGCAAGGAGATCCAACCAGTCCAGTCTAAAAGAGATCAGCCCTGGGATTTCTCTGGAAGGAATGATGCTAAAGCTGAAACTCCAGTACTTTGGCCACCTGATACAAAGAGCTGACTTTTGGAAAAGACTGATGCTGGGAGGGATTGGGGGCAGGAGGAGAAGGGGACGACAGAGGACGAGATGGCTGGATGGCATCACTGACTCCATGGACGTGAGTCTGAGTGAACTCCGGGAGTCGGTGATGGACAGGGAGGCCTGGCGTGCTGCGATTCTTGGGGTCGCAAAGAGTCGGACACGACTGAGCGACAGAACTGAACTGAACTGAAGACTGTAAAACAGAACTATTATAATGAAATCAATGACCTTGAATTATTTCTGTAAAATTGTTTTCTACTGGCTTTATGAAAGTTGATTATGTGACTTCCATCTTAATTATTATTCAACAAATGCTTATAGATGAGCTAAGAGAAGTTCTTTTAAATGGATTAGCCCCCTTTTTTGTAAATATTAATAATTTTTGTTTTTGTTTCCTTTGACCTCGCTTCTTGTGGGATCCTAGTTCTCTGACCAGAGATCAGACCTGGGCCCTCTGAAGTGGAAGTGTAGTGTCCTAACCACTGGACTGTCTGGGATTTCCCTGAATTAGCACTTTTGAGGGGAATTTTTAAGAATGCTGCACTGCTGCTCCTAAGTCACTTCAGTCGTGTCTGACTTTGTGCGACCCCATAGACGGCAGCCCACCAGGCTCCCCCGTCCCTGGGATTCTCCAGGCAAGATCACTGGAATGGGTTGCCATTTCCTTCTCCAATGCATGAAAGTGAAAAGTGAAAGTGAAGTCGCTCAGTCGTGTCTGACTCTGAGCAATCCCATGGACTGCAGCCCACCAGGCTCCTCTGCCCATGGGATCCTCCAGGCAAGAGTACTGGAGTGGGGTGCCAGCATCTCAAATACTGGATGGCTTTTCCAAAGCTTTAATTCTTAGAATTGAAGGGAAATCATCTAGTTCCTCATTTCATAAATTAGGAAGCTGAGGCTTATAGAAGTTAAATGATTTTCTAAGGTCACATGAACATGGCTGGGCTTTTAATAAAACAATCAAGCTTTTCTGAATAGATTCTTTTGTGTGTTTTTTATTTCCCCACATGATTATAGGGGGAATTCTATATTTAATGGAAATCAAGGTGGAGTTTACATCTTCGGTGATGGACGAGGCCTTATCGAAGGAAATGACATTTATGGTAAATGTATTTTGTTCTATAAAATTTTAGAGCCTGGCCTGTGGTCCTTTCATTAGTAAAGGGACCATTTTGAAACCTTCTGAATAGGAGAACTGATCTAGGTTCTTTAAATTCTTAATAAAGATTATTCTGTGGCATTTATTCACTTAACAAACATTTACTGAGTATCTACTATGTATTAGGCACTGTTCTACATACTAGGGATGAAAATAAAACTAAGACCCTATTCTCACAGAGTGTCTGCAGTTCCCTTAGATTCATTCCATTGTTTAGCAATTTCTGTGGTAGTTTTATACACTTTGGTACTAATTAGAAAGGGAAAATACTTATTCCTCATTAAAACTTCTGAGGTATTAATTCAGCAAACAATTATTAGGTATCTGTGTGCTAGACACTGATATGTTCCTGGGTGTCCTCTTTTGCTAATACTTCCTGGATAATACACATAATTTTACTCATTGCTAGGTACTTTTTTGAGTACCTTACTTGAATTAAGTCATATAATATTTACATCAACCCTGTGAAGTAGGCAGTATTAAATATTCTCCCACTTACTGGTCAGGAAACAAAGGTACAAGAAGGTTTAAGCAACTTAAAGTCACATAGGAAATAAGTCAAATTCCTGGGAGTCAAAACTTAACAGCCTGGCTCCAGCATCTCTGGTCTTAACCACTATTCTTAGACTGCCTGCAATCCTTCTGCATCTTCTTACACTCCTAGTTTCCTTAGTTTTGTCCTGAAATCTTCATGGATCATAAGTATCTTTCTGAATATGACATATTTCACAGAACTGTGCTGTTACTATGTTCCATTAGGCTCCCTATGTTGATATTGTAACTTTTATTTTTAAATAGGCAACGCGTTAGCAGGAATTCAGATTAGGACAAACAGTTGTCCAATTGTTCGACATAACAAAATTCATGATGGCCAGCATGGTGGAATTTATGTGGTAAGTTAATAAATACAGTTAATTAATAAACAGTTCTAGAACTTCATGAATCAAATTTGGGGTAGAAAAGAGAGTACAAAATTATGTCTACCTTTAAGTAGCCCATATTCAACTTTTTCTCTCTCCCAGTGTATGAATGACTTAATATTTTGTATGTAGTGCTCTGTATAATTTTGTCAACTAAATTTAACCATAGGAGATAACACCTTTTTATTGAAATATCTAATTATAATGGCAGTATGGGCTGAACGCATACAAAAAATGGTTGATAGTCTGAGTTATACTTGTTACACTAGAATTTGGCCAGTGTGATTACTGTATGAGTCTCTGAGATTTTCCAAAAGTATTAATTAAAAACATAATATCACTGAGTATTAATAATGCTAGACTTGAATATTTTTATCTTCTGAAAAAGCCAGACATTTGACATGATGTTGAAACATAATTAAGCATCATACAAAATTTAAAAACCTATGTATTAGTGTATTAGTCCTGTGTCTTCTGTCATCATAGTATCTGAGAATTTCAGAAAGGTCCTTGTGTGATGCCAGGTGTGAGTCTAATTTTTTATTCCTAGTTCTAGAAATGTTCATGTCTTAAATCTACTAAAAATAAGTACGTTAGTAACTTGAACCTTGTTTTGAACCAGTGATGGGTTGAAATAATTATTAACTTCTTAAGTGAGGGAACTTTGGTTTGTTTTGTATCTTAGAATGAGATAAGAAAATCCAGTGCTACTATTCTTACCATAATAGATTTAGAAATATAAAAATACACAAAGGACAGTATAAAACCTTTGAGCTTAAACTCAGGTAAAGACTAGGTAAGAGAATGTTACCAGTTAGCTCTTTTTTTCTGGTCATGATTTGTCTCAAAAAGGTAGACTGTACTGTAAATTACTTGGCTTATACGAGATACATATTATAGTCAATAACTTTTATTTAGCATGAGAAAGGACAAGGCGTAATAGAAGAGAATGAAGTCTATAGTAATACTCTGGCCGGAGTCTGGGTGACAACTGGCAGCACTCCAGTACTGAGAAGAAACAGGATACACAGTGGCAAGCAGGTAAAGTTATGTTTGACTCAGTATGGGAAATTATTGTTTTATAAACAAATTTTTTAATTTGAAAAAATTCTTTATTAATTTTAGGTTGGTGTTTATTTTTATGACAATGGACATGGAGTACTAGAGGACAATGATATTTATAATCATATGTATTCAGGGGTTCAGATAAGGTAAATGTTTTCACATTTGGCTTTCTTCGGGGAGGGAATTATGAGTGTGTAGGGTAAATAGAAAAAATTACCTAGTTACTAAATGCTCAATCTTTATTCCTCCTTTTGTATATGTGTTCATATTCTATCATACTCTTGGCTTAAATTGTGTGTAAGTTTTGGCTGAATGACACATATGCCGTAAGAGCTCATTTCCACTGTTGTGTCATCCAGTGTAACAGTCCTTATCAGCTATCAGTGTACTCTATCATACTTGGAGAGTGGAAAGCTATGTAAAAATACCTGTAAGATACCTACATGTTGTAGGTACTTATTAAATGGGAGCTTCTGTTTTTATGCTCATTCTGCAAAATTAATAGGCTTTAAATCCTTCTTTCATTTTACCAGTTTTTGGAATGGTAGTAGTCCTGATCATATTTTATTTTACATATGAGGGGAGCATATAATAATAAATGTTACTTAATCTAACCTCAGTTTAGTTTACATATTAGGAGACTATAGTAATAATCTATAGCTAAGTCTGTTCTGTGGGAAGATAGAATTACACAAAATTAAGCCTGTTTCCTCACTGACAGACTTCTCAGAGTATCTTGAAGGTGATGTTTAATTATGTCATTAAAAAAAAATAATAATAATAATAAAAAAAAAATAATAATTATGTCATTAATTCTTACCGTGATTACTGTGGGTTTAAAACCCACTGTTAACATGGGATGTGGGAGCAGAAGCAATGAGATGGTATTACTTTCTATTCTATCCATAGGACTGGAAGCAACCCCAAAATTAGGCGCAACAAAATCTGGGGAGGACAGAATGGTGGAATTCTAGTTTATAATTCTGGTATGTTTAATCTTTACCTTTTTTTTTTTTTTCAGTGATACTATCTTTAGAAATACACTTTCTAAATAACATAACCTAAATTTTTCCATTTATAGGTCTAGGCTGTATAGAAGACAATGAAATATTTGACAATGCAATGGCTGGAGTCTGGATTAAGACAGACAGTAATCCTACACTAAGAAGAAATAAAATCCATGATGGAAGAGATGGTGGCATCTGTATATTTAATGGGGGTCGAGGTATTGTTAACTTTGCATTAGTTAAAAACCCAGTTTTCCATTATTCTTCCATATCTTTAATGATCAATGACATTGCCAATTAATGTCATTGTAACGGAATCACGGTCTTTCCTTATTAAATCTTGAGATGGCTTAGGTTAGCGCCTAGAGTTAAAGGAGACATGTTTGCAGAATTTTTCTTCTGTTATAGCTACTTTGTACCGCTTTTTTAAGGCTTATTTTAGTAAGGCTTTTTTAAGGTAGCAGAATTTGTTTACACCCTCTCTCTGGACTTTCTATTATCCAGAATAGTGATATGATTATAATAAACTTTAAAGTCAAGTTATATAACTAGGTGTGAAAAATTAATTGGTCTGTAAATATATAAAAATGTCTAGTCAGTAAGTATTGCTTATTTGTACCTGTTCACAACCATCTTTTTTAGAGAATTGAATTATTGAAGCCAAGATGTGCTCAGTTTGGTATCCATAAAGGTCAAATCAACTTTGCATTGAGGCAAAGTCCCTGCCTCTTGCCAGTTTATTATGTTCATAGAGACTATCGAATGCAAATTATCACCATTCCTGAAGTAACCCAACATCATACATACCTTGTATAGAAGATTAGCTAGTAATTACTCTTAACATAACAAGACTTAATCAACAAAATTTACTGCTACCACCAAGCAGCATGATTCCATTAATGACATAGACTCTCAAGAAGCTTATAATCTAGTAGCTCAGTAAATGACATAATCCTCTGATAGGATTCTTAATAAGATACAATGAGGAAACACAGTACAGAATTGTTGGTTTATTTGTAAGGTGTTGGAAAAGGTTCTGGAGTGAAAGCACTCTTGAGCTCTGTCTTAAAAAAATGAATATTTACTGGTAAGATGAGGGGTTAGGGGTTTGAAGGCCATTCTGGTATAGAAAGTAGTCATTTCACTCTTTCATTTGTTCTAGTATATACTTACTAATTCAGAGAAGGCGATGGCACCCCACTCCAGTACTCTTGCCTGGAGAATCCCATGGACAGAGGAGCCTGGTGGGCTGCAGTCCATGGGGTCGCTAGGAGTTGGCCATGGCTGAGCGACTTCACTTTCACTTTTCACTTTCATGCATTGAAGAAGGAAATGGCAACCCACTCCAGTGTTCTTGCCTGGAGAATCCCAGGGACGGGGGAGCCTGGTGGGCTGCCATCTCTGGGGTTGCACAGAGTCAGACATGACTGAAGCGACTTAGGAGTAGCATACTTACTAATTGAACATACCTGTGCCTAACACTGTGATACAGATACTGAAGATGAAATGGTGAATATAAAACAGTACTACATCCAGAAAGTTTTTAGTCTGATGGAGTGGCACATTGTAAGCAACAGTCTAAAAGGAAACAGCGGTTTAGTAAGGCAAGAGATTATGAAAGTTGAGGCTGGAAAGGGGGCAGGGCCCAAATCATTAAAGGCTTTGTTTTTATATATGCAGTATAATGAAAAGGTTTTGTATGTATGCAGTAGTTTAGACTAGACCTTAGCAATAGTACTTGAGGAGCCTATAGTGGACATCTGCAAGATGAGAGGTAGGGTCTTGGAATAGTCAGGCTTCTCCTGTGGCTCAGTGGTATAAAGAATCCACTTGCAGTGCAACAGTCGAGGAGATGCGTGTTTGATACATGGGCTGAGAAGATCCCCTGGAGGCGGGCATGGCAACCCACTCCAGTATTCTTGCCTGGAGAATCCCATGGACAGAGAAGCCTGGTGGGCTACAGTCCATGGGGTCACAAAGAATCAGACACAACCGAAGTGAATTAGCACGCATGCACTCACGCACTAGGAATAGTCTTTTCTAGGAGAAAAGGAATTTATAGGTTAATACTTAACAGTTACAGATAGGTCAGATGTGTACAGAAATAAAAGCATTTCATGTCTTCAGGGAGCAGAGAAACACTAGTACATAACTAAATATTCAATGTATATAAGTAGGTTTTATAGGAGTCATGTTAATACTTATTTAATACTGTGTACTTTTACATGTATTAACTAATCCTCATAATAATCCTATTGTGGTAGGTGCTATTATGCCTATTTTACTGATAAGGAAATTGAAATAAAGAGAAGTAATTTGCCCAGAGTTTGGAATGGTTAAGTCAGTATTTGAAGGCATGAAGTCTGATTCCTCAGTCTACTCTTAATCATTGTTATCATCCCAGAAGAGAGAATGAATAATTTGATAGAGAAAAACCAAAAACCTCCCAGAGGAAGTGACATTAAGAAGAAAGACTATGGGAAGACACTGCAGAAAGAGGAAATAATATAAATCAAAGGCAATAGAGATAAAAATGTATAGTATATTCAAAGTGTAAGTAATGTAGTGAAACAAGAGGGGTAGGTTGGGGGAATATTTTGAAAGACTGTAAACAGCAAGTTAAATTTTAAACTTTATTCTGTAAGTTTTTTATACTGATAAAGGGATATGATAGAGTTGTAGAAAACTTGGGGAAACAATAGCAGAAGAGAGACCAAAGTAAAGAAACTGACCAAGGAATGCTGATAGTGGCCAGAAAGAATTGGGGCTTGAATCTAAAGCATGGAGAATGCAGCCATCCTAAAAATACTTCAGAGGAATTAAAGCAGTGCTGAGTAAGAATCAGCTTTATGCCTTGTGCCTGGGCACTGGGGATGCAGTGGAAAGCTATATGTGATCCTTGCAACCATGGGACTTCCAGTTTATTGGTTAGAATGGTTATCTGCTAATTTTAAAATTTTTGCTCAAATTTACTTTCAATATTTGCGAATTACTAAGCAAACTTTCAGTTGAAAAATTATAGTCCAGCTAATAAGAAACTAAAAGAGAACCTAAATACCACCAAAAAGACAGTAAAATTAGCTATGTGGATTAGCCCTAACCTGGGGAAATATTTTATTATAGGTCTCCTTGAAGAAAATGATATTTTCAGGAATGCTCAAGCAGGTGTTCTAATCAGCACTAATAGTCATCCAGTCTTGAGGAAAAACAGAATATTTGATGGATTTGCTGCAGGTTTGTATTTTCTTTTGTTACCTGTAGCTTGTTTGCTGTACATTAAATTGATTGTTGGTATATCATTTCTTAATAACTAAAGGTGTGCAGTGTGCTGTGGAAGTCGGCCGAATGCTTGTTTACAGTTGCTTTTAAGAGCACCTAATCCAAGTTTTGGATTCAGTCCATGGGGTTGCAGAGTTGGACATGACTTAGTGACTGAGCTCACACAGTCCAAGTTTTGGATTCTTCTACTCTTAAGCCAAACTTAACAATAGTTGTTCTTGTAGTTCAGTAGTAATTAAGAATCATTAATTGGATACAGTAAATACTGGCTACCATTAGAAATAAAGATAAAATGCAAGCCTTCTGACCTCACAAATAATGTGTTTTTTAAAGATATTGGTAAGTAAAATTCAAGTATTATGCATATATTTAAACGTGTTGCCAGTGAAGACAATTTCTCTTAATTCCAAATAACCATCTAGCTCCTGCCTACACATATTTCTGGGTCCTATCTGCTTAGTTGGAGAAATTTTAAAATAACGTCATTATCAATAAAGTAGAGTATGAACCATCTGTATTATTCCTTAGCAGGGATAGAGAACTAAGTGATTCAAATAAGCTTCTATTTTTTCTTTAGATGTTAGGGATTTAGTTTACTACATTTAACATACTTTTTATATAAAAGAACTAGTTTACTACATTTGCTATATTTCAGGTTTCTTTTAAGAAACTATATAAAGTGATGCATCTGCTGTTTGTAAATTTTGCTTCAGGTATTGAAATTACAAATCATGCAACTGCAACACTAGAAGGCAATCAAATTTTTAACAACCGATTTGGAGGCTTATTTTTAGCATCTGGTGTTAATGTGACAATGAAAGGTATGTTGGAATCTTGTGTTCTGCCTATAACTGCACTAAATATACCATGAGAAGATAACCAGAAGTCCTTGCTATCCAATAATTTAATTCCTGTCACTGTACAGTAGTTAACCAGCAACTCAAGAGATGTACTTTGAAAGTTTTGTTGCAACTTACTCTAAATTGTTGGGAGTACCTTATACAAGGAAAACTCATTTCTATTCCTAGCCAGTTTTTTTTTTTAGTTCATTGATTAGCCTCTTTTAAAGCTCTTAAACTCTCTTTTGTCTTTATACTATAGAATATTGCTTATTTCTTTTTTATTACAGATAACAAAATAATGAACAATCAAGACGCCATAGAAAAGGCTGTTAGTAGAGGCCAGTGTTTATATAAAATATCAAGTTATACCAGCTATCCCATGCATGATTTCTACAGGTATATTTCTCAGTTATTTGTCTTAAAAAGAGAGAGGTACTAAGGTTTTCTCTCCTTAACTGACAAGAACTCAACATTTTTAGCTTTCCTTAAGTGTATGAGCTAAAAGAAAGTAAATTGGGTATTTGCTAATAGAATATAACTGAAAATTATTAGCTGTCCACATTAAGTTCTGTGATCGGTCTTCTTGGAGGATCCTGTTTGAGACCATAAAATGTGGGAAAATGTAGCACTGTACAACTGTAGATACCACTGAAAATGCAAAACATTTATACTGTTTTCCTAGACTGTAATTAACTATTCTTTATATCCTAGCTACCTTGAGTGATTTTAATTCTCCTCTTCCCCATATTGATTCAATAAAGGTAGCTACTTGTTTTCCTTGGGAGACACAAAATAGGAAATTGTTATATTCCATTGAAGTCTCTTTTCAGAACTAGACCAGAACCACAAAAATTTTGGTCCTCTTAAAAGCCAAAGGTCATAGGGTAATATATAACAGATTGCAGTATTCTGAATAAATGATTGAGGGAAATAATCTAAGCTTTTGTTTTTTAGATGTCACACTTGTAACACCACAGATCGAAACGCCATATGTGTGAACTGCATTAAGAAGTGCCATCAGGGACATGATGTAGAATTTATTAGACACGATAGGTATGTATGTAGCACACTCGCTGTATTACTCAATTGTTTTCCTCTCCTCACTTTCCTAATCTTTGGGTTTTCATATTTTGTTTTAGGTTTTTCTGTGACTGTGGTGCTGGAACACTGTCTAATCCTTGTACATTAGCTGGTGAGCCTACACATGATACAGATACACTATATGACTCTGCTCCACCTATAGAATCTAATACATTGCAGCACAACTGAATACCTTCCCTAAAGAAAAAGTCCTGCCATTCTAACATCATAACTTAAACATTTTTGGTTGTTTTTTTTTTTTTTTTTGGAAGATTTAAAATATTTGCCCATGCTACAGGAAGAGACTGTATTAAAAATGGATACACAAGGTCAGTTGACACTATGAAGCTCAAGCTACCAAAAAGAAAGTGGCAATATATTGACTCAGGATCTCAAAGCTGGGTGTTTTAGCATTACTGTGTAAAGACTTTTGAAGGGACAGAAGTGAAGAAAATAAGCTTCAATTTTGTACAGATACCAACTTCTGAAAAAAAAAAAGCTGGTGTTTTTACAACTAGCATTGAATGCAGTCCAACTTGCAGTAGTACTACTCTTCAATAGACAAGCAGCTTTGTTGCTGCTTTTATGGACGTGGGTACCAATTGCTTTTGTAATATGGTAAAAATGTGAGCTAGCACTTCTGCGTTTCTTTTGATTTTTTTTAACATGTATTCAGATTGAGAAATATGATTTTAATGCTTTAATCTCATGTAGTTTGTTTTTAATTTCAAGCAAAATCTTATTGTACTTGAATGTGCCCTGTTTTGTTAGCACACCTAGACTTGCTGTAACTGTACTCATGTCCCAGTATGTACGTTCTTTCTATGAAAGAGAAAACACTAATCTTAAATTATATCCAGCAATGTTTCTGGTATCCTTTAAGAAAAGTTAAGACTATTATTTCCTTCCCTTCCCTGTGCAGCATTCAAAATCACCCCTAGAGTGTTTTAATGAGACTTCCTAGGAAGGGATGCACTGTAAAACAAAAGTATTCTTGTAACTCAGTTTTGTGAAAGGTAAAAACTACTATGTTTTAAAAGTACACTTTAGAAAGTCTCTTCAAAACAGTCCTGTATTTGAACTCTGTTCATAGTTTTTTTTTGAACAGTTTAGACAAATTGCTGGAAATTAAAACAATTTCCCGCATTAAGCTGAGACAAGTATATATACAGCCCTATACAGTTTCATAGCCCCCCCCCCCCATTTATGTGTATTGGTGACAGTGGGTATAAACAGCCTGAAAGTGTATGCATGTACCATAACATCTAGACTTAATATATTGTGGAGTATTCAATAACCATTATGTAGAAGGTAGATAAGAATTAAAAGGGTTTAATTTCCTAGAAAGAAAATGGAAAAATGGTCATTTTTAAAAAATAAAGTTTATTAGATCATAATGTTGTCTGAATTTACCACCTTTGTCAAAAGTGAACTCAAAGCTTCCAATGTAGTCTATAATTCCTCAATCAAAGTCAGCAACTTATGGACAGCATCAGCATCCACAGTAGACCTTTCACTAGCCAGACAAACCTCCCTTAAAATTTAAAAAAAAAAAAAAAAAAAAAGTTAGTTTGCATTTTTTTCACAGTGCACCATCCACCCCTTTACTATTTTCGAAACCCCGTGGTCAAGTTATATCCAATTAATTATAGTTACCGAAATAATCGCAGTGACTGAGTCATCTTCTCAAATTCTCTTGCTTTTCTATGTCCCTTTTGAATAACCTCCTCTGGAAGATTAGCAAGCCTTGCTGCATTAAAGCCATAGCTTTTAGGACATGCTCCTTTAATGAATTTATAGAGGAAGGTAATAGTCTCCTGGCTGGGATCTTCACATTCATTTTCTACCATACATGCCTAAAAAAGAAAAATTACATGCTGGCAACAGAAGGACCCATTCAAAAACTGTTTTTGAATAAACAGTTTATATATACCATGTGTCCGTTTATACATACCATGTGTCCTAGGCGCACTGCAATATTTTGAGAATAATCTTCAACTAATGAATGGTAGTGGGTAGAAAACAATGTACGGCACTTTATATTCTCAGCAAGCTCTTTAACAACTGCGTTTGCTATTGCTGTCCCATCGAACGTTGCGGTGCCTCTTCCTGTGAAAATATACATGAACTGTATATTATACAGTCTGCCATATTAACAGTCCAGAAGGACAGGCCTCAGAACTTTTTAAAAATGTACTGAGTATCAGCTTAGTACATCCTAAAGCACTCTGTAAACAGGCCCTCCCTAGCTAAAGTAGGCCTGCTTATCAGCTCTTAAAGAGTTCAGGAATACTATTCAAGTTGCCACTATGCTTCAGAAACCTCCTTTTAGTTCACTTTAAACAGCCTTATTATCCAATTATTCCTGTATTGTAATTTAAATTTGAACAGGATTTAGAAATTGCCACCTTAGTGCCAACTGTGGGGTCTATGGACAAAGGTGGATATATTCATATTCTTTAAGAAATGTGTCCCTCAGACCATTTTCCAGAAAAATAATTCTTTGTATTAATGTTTTAGAAATTTTAAATGTCTTACCTAATTCATCCACAAGCACCAGAGAATGTGCTGTTGCATGTGTAAGTATACTGGCAGTTTCACTCAATTCAACAAAAAATGTACTTTCACCTTAAAAAAAAAAAGTGATCAAAATGAGAATCCTCTTTTAGCAGCAGAAACATCTTTTAGGTTTATCATTTGAATCTTATGAACTACCCAGTGGTACTGAAGATTAAGTTTTACAAAAAGATTACTTCTAGTATGTTAAAACTTGCATAATGAATTGTCAAATAACAGAGCCTTAGGTAGAAAAATAACTCACCTGACATTATTCTGTCTGAGGCACCAAGTCTAGTAAACACTCTATCAATTGGTGTGAGCCTACACACTTCAGCTGGTACGTAACAGCCCATCTGGGCCATTATAGCTAATAGGCCAGCCTGTGAATGAGGGAGGAAAAAGTATTTTATGACTGATATTGAGAGAAGAGATACAGATAATCTATGTATATCCAGAAGACAGATAATAAGCCAAGCTAATAAACATTAACTAGAAGTCAGGCACTCTTAAAAGAACAATCTTCACAATCTTATGCAGGAAAAGTGAGGCCAAGGGCCTAACTGGCTTTAAAACCTCAGAAAATATACACTAACCCACTACACTAGTGATTCTCAAGTCTGGCTAAACAGGAGGATTAAAACTACTGATGCCTAGAACCCACTGCAAACCAAACAATTTCAGAGGATGAATACACCCAACTCCCAGGTACTTTTTTTATTGTGCTCTCTAGATGATTTTGATTTAAAATGAAAAGGTTTAAAACCATATTACTACACTACTGCTCCTCTCCAGTCAGCAAATTATACAAAGTATATAATACAGTACAATAGAATAAGAGGGTCAGCAAACATTTTTTTGTCAAGGGCCCAGTGTCTCTGTTACATTTTTTCTAAACCTAAATCTGAATCATGTTTAGCTCAGTGACTAGCCAACCCCTGACAAAAGGTTAGGAAAATATATTTACTGTCTTCCTTAAAAGCAATTCCCAACAGTTTAACTAAAGGTCATGAATTATATTTGCTTTCCTGTATGAACAAGTGCAATGGTTCCAAGGTTTCCCAGAAATGAGCCTAATTTAAGAATAAATGTACATTTGTATAATTTTCACTCATTATGAATACATCTAACCTTCAAAGGAAATGGATGCAAAGTCAGGGCTCATAAAAATCATGGCCTGAACCAACTTCACCTTCTTAAGTGAAGTACTTCCTTTAACATCAGGCAAATATTTGACCGATGAAATGAACACAGTTCATGACTCAAGGAGTTTTCCTTTGCTTACCAGTAAGTCAGTGACTATTACAAGCTTTTGGGGAAACAATGGCTTAAATGTGTAATAAATTCACTCAAAAGTTTTGTAATGCCATCATTTGTAACTTTACCTGTCTCATAAGTGTAGACTTGCCTCCCATATTTGGTCCAGTGACAAGCACACAATAAGCTTTGCCATTTTCCTCCTCCTCTTCCTCACAGCCTATTAGAATGTCATTAGGAATAAAGTCATCACCAAAAAAAGTCTTCGTAATGCAGGGATGGCGTGATCCTTTAAGGTCTAGAAAGGGAGGAGTATCTTCTTCTGGCAACACAATTATTGGACGACACATCGGACCATCACCCCCTCGACTGTAGTTAGTCAGGCACAATAACACATCTGGTAAAGAGGACAAAAGTGAGGCTTCATCATTTTTGAGATAACCAACAAAGGCCCAATTTCATTCAGAAATGCTTTTTTAGTGGAGGTAGCATGTTGCACTTTAGACAAGGCAGATTTTTTTTCTGTAAGTAGGTACTCTAGTGACATTGTTCTAACTGCACAGTATACAAACTGCTTTGTTAATGGATTCATTAGCTGGAAATGAGTCATCAGCCTAAATGTTTTACATGTCTTCGTTACAGTACGTCATTACTTCATTATTAAAATGAGAAATAACCTCTAGTTTCAGTTTAAGAAATCTATCCCCTCGAAGTAGAAACTGTCAAAACACAGAAAAAAACCCTCAAGGAAACAAAAAAAACTTCAAAACTCTTAAGTAATGGCTTCAAAATAAGTTGGCCATGAAATTTAAAGAAAAAAGAAATTATTTATGAAACTGAAGAGGTTATGTAATTACAAATACATAAACCAGGGCTCTTAGAAATAGAAAAGAAAGTGTGATAACTTGGGCTAAGAGAAAAAGATTAAAATCTTTTCAAATATGTCTGTAGAGTGTAAAACAAAGTTCAAGGGATAGCTTTAAATCAACATAACAAAGTAGCTTGGGACTTCCCTGGTGGTTCAGTGGTTAAGGCTCCGTGCTCCCAATGCCAGGGCGCACAAGTTCCATCCTTGGTCAGGGAGCTAGAGCCTGCATGCTGCTGCAACAATCACAAGTGCCACAACTAAGACCTGGAGCAGCCAAATGTTTTTAAAGTGCAATGGAAACAGTGTTCTATGCACCTTTCAAAAATAGCTGAAAAGCAACATTTATCAAATACTATAAATTCAACTGAAATTTGATCAAAATATATACCCGTTATTTGAGTTTAGGGTTATGAGTCAATAGGGAATTTCCAGTGGACTATAATTTCAATATAAAACTGGCACACAGGGCATCACTAACTAAAGCTTTAGGAACAAACCTGTTGAAAGCCTTACCCAAAACTGCGATGCACTCCACAGCAGCCTGCCAGTCCTTGTAATTTTTATCAAAGTTATAGAACAGTCGCCTCATGCAGTCCTTTAATGATGCGTCTCTCCGTTCTTCGGCTTTTATCAGATCAGCCAACCTCTTCTCAATTGTTTTGGTCCAGTATCGTTTACAACCCTTTTTGGTGGATTTCAACTCATATTCTTCTGGCAAATTACGGGTGATGAAATTCTCTGGAATTTCCAACTGGTAACGATTCCTACCAATTCCCCAGTAAACTATGGTTCTACAGCCAATTCGACTGCGCTGTTTCTCCAAGTATTCCAGGAGGCTCTGTTCATTTTCTCTTATGTCAGCAAGAGCTTGGTCATAATCAGAGTCAAATCCTGCTTTGGGAGTAATCAGTCCAGTCTTTCGAGCCTTTTCATGGTCAAAGGCTGTATCCCATCGGTTCAGTTCTGAAGTCAAATCAGGAAAGCGCCCTTCAGGATTTTTTGTCTGCAGAGTAAGGACCTGCTTGAGGATTTTAGACTTAAAGTCATCAATGACTTCTTCCATAATCCCTATAATTTTACATATTACTTTGAATCCTTCCAGAGCAGAAAGAAAATCAATAATCTTTTTTTTGCTGTATGTGGTTTCTTCATACATTATAGCCCTGCTATCTGGGTGGTTCTGGCTCTTGAGGGGAGACCCAACATTATGAATTTTACTCAGTAGTCTCTCAAGGTCTGGAAGCTTCTTAAGAAGGTCTACAACCTCAGAGGTTTTGTCAGGCACAACCATTAGGTCTTCTATGGCATCCAGGCGATCATTGATCGCATGAGGGTTACAGAGTGGGGCACAAAGCCACTGCTTTAAGAGCCGTTTACCAAAGGGAGTATGGCAAGTATCCATCTTCTCCAACAAGGTCCCTTCAGTAGAACCATTTGTTCCATTCAGAAAAATCTCCAAGTTGTTTAATGTCACAGCATCTAGCACCATTCGTTGATTGGCTTTAGTAAAGACAGCACCAGGTCTTATAGCACGGACCATGTCAGAATCCAGGGGAACATATTCTTCAAAATTAGCCATTGATAAAAGCTCCTGATCAATAAGGCATTTTTTGAGGTAGAATACACAACCACCAAGAGCAGAGAGGGCCAATTCACTCTTTTCTCCTGGTGTCAATCCAATAGAATCTGACTCCGAGGTCATACCTTTAAGCACCTGGGGTAGCATCACCCCACCGTCCTCATTTAACTTGTCTGTAAAATATCCTTCTTCAAGGAGAGTTTTCAAAGTTTTGGCTGCATCCCAAAACTGGGAGCCCGGTATCAGACCTTCCTGAAGAGAGGAGGATAATGAACTCTTGAGAATCATCTTCGTTTCCATTGAGAGATTTCCCTTCTCAAATAAGACTTGTACTGGAGGATAGTGTGCCACTAAAGTCCTAAACCTGGAACAATGGCGATCGTCTGAAAACTGACCTATGAAGAACCTCCCTAGTGAGGCATCAACAAAGCATACTCCATACACACGAGTGTGGCCAGAAGCCTCCTCTTCTTTCTCTTTGAGGCTAAGAAGGTACTTGCTGTAGTTCTCCGAGGGGTCACCTTCCAGCACACTGTAGGTCTGTGTGCCCTTGGTAATGACCCTGCAGATCTCCCTCATCACCACTCTGTCATACTTAGAGGTGTGTGCCATTTTTCGGCATCGTGCCTCCATCATGTCTGGGGTCTCAGTCTGTTCTACTCGTGCTACTTTATAGCCCTTCTGGACCAGGGAATCTGAGTATCGGCCAAATGCAATTTCAGGGAAACCAGAATGGGCCCAGTTTCCTTTCATGAATACCAGCCCGAGTTCACTGACTCCAATAAGAGCATCCATGTGGTACATCTCATAAAACTTCCCCACTTTATAAAATATAACCAGATCAAAGTTCTGAGACTTAATTTGCCACCACTTCCTCATCCCAGGAGTACAGGAATTAAGGAAATCCTCGGGCACATAGAGTGTGGATGCATCAAAATCTGGGTGATCGGGCCGCCTTCTGTGCACATCTCTTCTCTTTTCCTCCTTAAGCCACTCTAAAGTTTCATGATACCAGACAGTGGGGCGATTACTGTCATCACATCCCCCACTAATGTGGGCTTGGGATTCAGGATTTTGAGGGACAGAGAAAGCACTCAAAGTATTCTTGGTATCTGATGAAATGCCAGTTGCTCGTTTGGTGGCTGAAGGCATTTCCTTCCTTGAACTCTTCCTCTTGAGGGAACCATTCCCAGTTACCATTCTCTTCCGCTTTGGAGCAACTCTGACAGGGGTGTCCAGGCCTTCACTATCACTGTCCCCCATGCCACTGCTTATTTCATCACTGCTTGCTTCCTCCTTAGTGTCTGGCTTGAATTCCACATCAGAGCCACCAATGTCACTCTCAGAGTCTGATATGACCCTTCGTTTTTTTATTTGTCGGCTACTTCGTCTGGATCCTTGCACCTTTGGCCTCACTTCCTCTTCACTCTCAATGTCATTTTCCTCTTCACTCTTATCTGATGTGTAAGTGGCACCTGCCTGAGAGGCAAAGAAAGAATATTTTAAAATATAAAAGTAAAATATGGAAAAATGACAATATTGCTAGGGAATCTCTCTCAATATGCTGCAGCTTCATATATCAAGAGAAGAACCCATCTCCAGGAATAAGAAACTATTTTCTTTCTCAATGGATAGCAATTTCAGTTTCACCTAAAATTAATATAAATATCATAATACAGGATTAAGTGATTCTGTCATGAGAGTTCTTTCCTACTCAATACTAATTAAGTCCTAAGGATGGCCATACATGACGAAATACCCACAGGTGATGTCCTCGTTAACAGTCACAGCTGTAGAAAAAACTTGCTGTCTTTCTTCCAGGGTCATCTCTCCTCTTACAGTTGAACATATAAAGTTTACCATTCTATAAATTCCTTACTATAAAAAAAACATAGTAATTATTCTAGTTCTAATCCTTGCTCCTCCACAAACCAGCTCTATTTTTTTTTCAGCAAGCCACGTTCAGTTCTCATAGACCTCCCTCATATGTAAAGTAGTTACAAGGTTAAATGATTTGTCATTACCACCCAGATCTAAACATCTGATTAATGTTATGATCCCTGGTCTCAACCTCAAAAATAAGATTAAAAATATTTCTTTCTCTTTTTGTTTCGGCTGCGTTCGTTCTTAGTTGCACTAAGCGGGCTTAGTTGTTGTATGTGGGCTCTTAGTTCCCAATGAGGATTGAACCCAGGTCCCCAGCACTGGGAGTGCAGTCTTTTATCTACTGGGACCACCACAGAAAAGTGCTAGTTTCTCTTAAAATATGTATTTTATATGCCTATCTCATAGAATAGAACAAAATCAAGCAGCTTATAGATGACTCTGTTTAAGCACATCTCATTAATTTACTAAATTAGAAAATAATGTTTAAGTATACCAATTATTTGTTCATTTAAGATTTAATTCACTCAAAGCGACCATTAATATTTGAAACCAAGGTTGTCTTTCAACCTTTTCTTACCAATCTAAAATACAACAAAAAAAGTATTAGAACATAAAACTGGATAATTTCCACACCCTCATACAGAAGGTTACTATCAGACACCACAATCAATTTTATCACCATGTCCTCACTGTCCCTAGCTCTCTATACTGGTTACCAAAAGGGTATAAGCATGTGTGTTTCCAGCAGACTTGAGAACTTAAGTAAAAAGGGTGCTAGACTGCTGAGGATTCTAAGTAATTGAATATGACCAGAGGTGTAAGAAAGTATGTGTGTTTGAGTACCAAATAAAATATATTTATACATATTTGTGTGTGTGTGTGTGTGTGTGTGTGTGTATATATACACACACAAGCTCCGGGAGTTGGTGATGGACTGGCATGCTGCAGTCCATGGGCTGCAAAGAGTTGGACATGACTGAGCAACTGAACTGAAATAAATAAGAAATTACCACTCTAATATGTCCCTCCCTACTTTTCAACATTTTCCCAACAACAGTAACAACTGCCTGTTAGCAGTGTCCCACCTCCGTCTCTTCTTCCTCCTCTGGCTCTGAGGGCTCATCACATACTGCCAACTCAAGCCTCTTAATCTTGTCTTTATTCAAGGCTTCATCTGCACGTTGCATTGCTCTGTGTATTTCAGGCTTTGCACTGTAAAAATGACCTCCTTTCTGGGCTTCCTTCGAATGTGAACCTAAAAAACACACATGTATTTATTTATAAATAAGAACAGTTGGCTGGACATTTGGCTCAACATATAACACTTGCCCGAAGGAACAAGAATGATAACCATCAAGGTGTTTTGTTTTGCCAAAGGAACATGGGATCTTAGTTCCCCGACCAGGGATGGAACCTGTGCCCCTGCAATGGAAGTGCAGTCTTAATCACTAGGCGGCCAGGGAAGTCCTTCAGGTATAATTTTTAATGTCCCATTATTTTTGATTGATATAAATAAGATCAATAAAGCCTGCACAGAAAGAATTTTCAGGGTAAAACTATCAGTGAAACTGGAATTACCTATTTTACCTCCTGTAAGTTACCTTACTTGTTGGTTCACCCAGGACCTCTCTCTCTTCCAGAAAGACCTCAGACTATGGACCTTAAAATCACACCTCTTCTGTGAGGCATAAGATGTAAAGGAGATTTGAGACTCTTTTTAAAAAAACATTGCTTAAGGAACGCAAAAACTACACTGTCACTTAAATGAAGCAATGACATTAACAATAAGTTTGTTCCCAAGGCAGTTAGATAAGACATATTTTTTTAAATCCTACTCTAAGGAACCCTAAATTTTGGGAGGATAATAACCCAGTACAGATTTTAAAGTTTTTTCAAAACAGTTGCCATCAAAAATGTCTTGCCCTGTTTTAAAGTAAAACTTTTCCTTTATTCATTTAATTTCAAAGAGCTATAGTATTAAATGACATGTCTGTCCACTGAGCAAAAGGTTAGATACAGACAATTATAATGGTACAGAATTGTTTTAGTTCTTTTCCAAGAGGCCTAACTAGGAATGTCAGTTCTCTTCTTCTACCTGAACGTAACAGCTGCAAAACAAACCTGAATTTGTCTAACAGATCCAAACATTACATTACTCTCTTCTTGCAGTATACTAAAACTGATGGGGCATCTAAATTTCCATGGAATTAGCAACTTTTATGAGCTGCCTAAAACAAAGCTGCAATTTCTTATTTCTCTAAAGAGCTGCACCCAAACTACAAACTGCAACAGTCAAAATCATTAAGAGTGGCTCTGAACTTTCCCAAAGTACCTGTTACAGCTGCGCTCACCCCGCCCATCTAGTGTCACTACCACTCCCCAAAACCTCGAATGCAAACTACAACCCTAAGACCACCCCCCCTCAAAGGCCTACTGTTTTCATGCACACCTCTTTGCGGATTTATTCACATATACCTTTTGCAACAATTTGGAAATTTAAACGGCCAAGAGCAATATGCACATCGGTGACTTTATAAGATAATTACAACATAAAAGTAAACTTTTTTGATCTCTTTTTAGTCATCTTTTGCCAGGGCTTGGTTTAGCATCTCAAAATTAGTCCTGGAAAAAGACCTCATTTATCATCTGGTCCAACTTGCATATAAGCAAACAGAAGTTACTTTGGCCAAGATTACACAGCAAATTAATGGAGAAGACTGAGGTAAATTTTCCTACTCAGTCCTCACCCTGCACATCAGACTTCTACACAGGCCTGTCTGCCCTGCAGGATGAGGAGCGATACAACCAAAAGGGCATGATTCCCAGGCTTCTGGGGAACTGACCACTGTTCCCGATTCCAAGACTGAGTTCAGCAATGTCCTAGCCAAGAGTCTGAAGATAATGGAAGAAACCTGTGCGTGTACAGGATGACATGCATCCTGCAGTCACACTGCGCGTGCAGTGCAGGAGACTGACAGGGTGCAGCCAGCCTAGGCGAAGCCATACACGTGGGACTGCTACTGTCTGTGATAAAGAAAGCTGGGCCTGGGAAGAGTGAGTCAAGGTTCCAGAAGTCTAGCTTCTGATGTGAAGCTCAACTCAGATGTGCTCATAAGGTGAGCACTTTGAAGCCAAGGTCGCATGCTTCTCCACCTGTCCTAGAGTATGTCACTGATCTAGATGTTCTGTATCTTGGCTACATTGTCTTTCTTCTGGAACCTTTTAAGATAGGAACACTTAATTTTTTTTTCATGTCTGAATCTGGCATTGTCGTCCATCACAAGATCCAATCATGAAATCATTTTTCCTTTAAGGGTTTGATATAGCTATAAGTCACTCAGAAGGACAGAAATAAAAATTCAACTCCACACTACAAACTGGCTGAAGATCAGCTACATCTTACCCTTTTCCCATGCTAGAAGCTTTTACCACACCCACTCCTAAAATTTATTGGAGTAAAATATGCTTAAATCCACTGTGTAGGACATTCTGACACTAACATTCAGACTCACATGTTGCGTGGGCTCTATCTTACAAACATACCCAACCTGCAAAGTAAATCTCTTACCTGTATATGGCTTTAACAGCCTTCTGCTAACCCAGCCCCGTGTTGGGCTGTCATCAAAAAACTGTACATGAACTCGGGCAGACTTTCCTTTCTCACGGATGAATGTTCCATCAAAAGGGTGGTTGTAAACCAGGCAAGGCCACCAAGGGTAACCCTCCATCTTGGCCCAAACCAAATCACCTGGTGAGAAGTCACAAGAACTGCTGCCAAGAGAAAATACATAATTTGGTTAATATTTTGTTAAGTTACATTAAAGGCAATTACTACAGACAAGCAGTTCTAAGGAAGGTATCTTAACACACCTTTGAAATTTTCTGGCTTTAATATTCAGGCACAGAAATTCTAAAATTAATGATTTTTTAAAATCAGATTTTCAAGTCATTTTTAAAATCATAAGCAAACATCACAAGACAACACAAATGTAATGGTATTAAAGTTAGAAATTATCTCAGAATTACTCAAGGTTTAAAAACTGGCAGAATTCTGATAGACTAGTAATAGCAGGAAAAAGACAAACTCATTGTACATGTGATTCAAATTATAACACCTGTACTACCACATGTATACATCAGGAACAGGGTCTGACCCAAAGTATTAATAAAACACCAAGCATAATACCTAGGTAAATTTGCTATACTTACATTAAAAATTATTTCATTAAAACTTTGCTCCAATGTATTCCAAATACCCCAAAAGCGAGCAGACTAATACCCCTAGCCCATCCCTAAAAATCTAGTTTCATGGGAAAACTTCAGAGGTAAGTACATAATGTGCCCAAAATAGTTGTGTACATAAATAGTTGTATAAATAAACCTACAGAATCAACAGGAGATCAAATCATCACAAAAACTAACTTAGCCCTGAAGATTTCCTGAGAAAGGGAGAGGAGAAGAATTATACAAGAGTCCCTTAGTGATACAGAGGCCACAACAATTGATAAACCCTGGTCCAGTACTATATACCATGATTTTCTAAGCCTGCTTAAAGGTTTTCACTTAATAATGACAAATGTAAAATAAGTACATTACAAAAGAGACTCTTTCAGACATTTTAGAATAATCAATTGAGGCCACCTTAATCAGGCTCAATCATAAAACTGAAGTTATTTCTTTATTCAAAAAATGTGGATGTGGAAATCCCTATGCTAGACAGAAAAGAAACCAGAAGAAGATGGCTTCAGCTGGTGCTTACATCCAGGGCCTTTAAAGTACATTTTCTTTCAACTTAGAAAACTGTAGTGACCAGCATGAGTTTATAATTATTGCTGTCAAACACCACAGGGGTCATCTTCAAACAGGGAGCTGTGTCTGCACAATTCAGGTATCTTAAGTGTTTCCTCGTTACTAACATCCATTTGTTAAGAGGAGACAAAGACCCTTACCTCTGTGTGGAACGGTCAAGCAGGCTTTCCCTTAACTTAGCCGGGCAACCACTTAACCACCAAGTCTATCACACTGGGATCAGGAAACCACAAGCTTTCCTTGTATGTTAGGTCCTGAGAGTACCCTAAATCTGTTGCTAAAAGAGGGAAATAACCTTTGTCCATATATAAATACACTATCAGAACCGAGTCTGAACTCTATGACAGTAACTTCTAGAAGACTGACCAGAGAGCAAATACATGTTATGCCAATGAACATGTCTCCTCACAGGAAGCATATTTCTGGCTGTAAAGTCTTCAGACATCAGACTACAAACTGTTGGCCCAAGTCGATTTTTCTGACAGGGGAACCAGTAGGGATAGGGATACTCATCAGTCCAGCCTGGCTGCCCTTCATCCCGTAAGAGATGAAATTTGGTGTGTACATCAAGAAGCCTTAACTCATCACTGGCTAGTTTGAAGCAGTTCCTCCCCTAGGTGAGCTCAGGCTGGCCAGAATGGAGTCCAGTTTACAAAGTGTTCCGTTGCTCGGTCATGTCCGACTCTTTGAGACCCCATGGACTGCAGCACTGCAGGCCTCCCTGTCCATCACCAACTCCCGGAGCCTGCTCAAACTCATGTCCATCGAGTTGGTGGTGCCATCCAGCCATCTCATCCTCTGTCGTCACCTTCTCCCCCTGCCTTCAATCCTTCCAGCATCAGGGTCTTTTCAAATGAGTCAGTTCTTCGCATCAGGTGGCCAAAGTACTGGAGTTTCAGCTCCAGCATCAGTCCTTACAATGAATATTCAGGACTGATTTCCTTTAGGATGGACTGGTTGGATCTCTTAGCTGTCCAAGGGACTCTCAAGAATCTTCTCCAACACCACAGTTCAAAAGCATCAATTCTTTGGCACTCAGCTTTCTTTACAGTCCAACTCTCACATCCATACATGACTACTGGAAAAACCATGGCTTTGACTAAATGGACCTTTGTTAGCAAAGTAATGTCTCTGCTTTTTAATATGCTGTCTAGGTTGGTCATAGCTTTTCTTCCAAGGAGCAAGCATCTTTTAATTTCATGGCTGCAGTCACCATCTGCAGTGATTTTGGAGCCCCCCAAAATAAAGTCTGTCACTGTTTCTATTGTTTCCCCATCTATTTGCCATGACATGATGGGACCGGATGCCATGATCTTAAGTGTTCTGAATGTTGAGTTTTAGGCCAACTTTTTCACTGTCCTCTTTCACTTTCATACAAAGTGTTAGTGCTTTGTAAAAGTGAAGACTGTTTTCCTTGCCCATGTGAGGGTAAGGACTAAGGTACAGCTAATTCAACAGTAGCTATTTCATTATATACATGTCTATAAAAGTTACACATTCTTTAGAAAAGAGCACATCAGAGACTTTGACAAGAGTGAACATCTTGGTGGTACATTTGCAGCTCAAGGGGTCAGGATGCCCCGAAACTAAGAGTTCTGTTTTATCTCGAGTGAAGCAACGAAGCACTTGCAAGCATCTCAGGTGTCTTAGAAGCTGAATATGTAGATCAAATTCTTAAGCAAAAAATATGAGATGGCCACACTTGGCTCCTGAAAGTTCCTGTCTATCCTCAATGAAGAGTATCTCAAGTTTCCAGCTGAGGCCCAAGCCATGGGAGAAAAAACTTGGAGTTCTATACCTTTAATAGTACTAAGTTAATATAGTTTTTATCCCAAAGGAAATTTGAGCTTTCTAAGACTGTTACCTTAAAACTGTCATTTGTATAAAAGTGAACAAACTGTACAACAAATTGTAAAATGGTGTTCAAAGGTTTCAAACTGACATAGCTTCCTTTCCAAGCAACCAACTTGAAAATGTAATGTCTTTAGGGCTTCTCTGGTGGCTCAGTGGTAAAGAATCCGCCTACCAATGCAGCGGACACGGGTTCGAGCCCTGATCTGGGAAGATCCCACATGGGGTGGAGCACCTAAACCCGTGCACAACTGCTGAGCCTGTGCACTAAAACCTGCCTGGGAGCTGCAACTACTGACGCCTGAGCGCCCGGAGCCCGTGCCCTGCAGGAGAAGCCGCAGCAACGAGAAGCCGGCGCACAGTGCAGCGAGAGGGGCCCCTGCTTGCCCCAACTAAAGAAAGCCTTCACAGCAATGACAGCACAGCCAAAAGTAAATAAATAAAGAGTTTTTAAAATTTAATGTCTTTAAATTTATTTGAAAGGCAAATAAATGTGCATCCTCACTAGAGGAAGAAACACATAAAAAGCTAATTACAATCATCAGATCTGTAAAGCTAAAATGCCATCATAAACTGAATTGTTTAAAAACAAAATTGTTTTTCAACATCACCTTACCCTAAACATAAACTTATACTTACAGAATCTTATGTATAACTTAACTCTGCTGTTAAGAACTGGGCTGGGTGGGGGGAGGCATGGGCAGAATGGATTCCCTGGTAGTCCAGTGGTTAGGACACAAGGCCTTCACTACCTGGAGCAGCCAAAAAAAAGAAGTGGAAGTACACTCTAAATGCTAAGACTAAAAATGTAGTTAAAAAAAAAAGGATAGTTTCCCCAATGTTAAAAGGCTTTTTAGAAAAAAATTCTTTTTAACCTACTTTCTATGAGCAAACAAAGTCTTTAAAGGTGATTTAAAATTTTTATCTCTAGTAGCTGTGCAGTCTCCACAGAATATCAAAATAAAAGGAACATAAATTTTAATCCACACAAATATTCAGATTTTTAACAATACCATATTTTAAAATATGTAACTATAACTTAAGCATGGGATCACAGTGGAATGTACTATAATTTGATTATCTGCTATTTTTCATACATTGATCTTTAAAGAGCCAGAGGACCTTATAAAATCAGAGATGGATACAAATGGCTCTACTTGAAACTTTATTTAACAGTCAGATTCAGACTTTACTGTATTTTAACATTCGGCTCCATTTCCTGACAATCTTAATACCTTTCTCTTTTCAAATAACTAGGACTGTGTTAAATATTAACAAAGATCATCAAACCCTATGCGATGCAAATCGAATCTGAAATATCTAGGCCAAAAAGTCACTTTACAATGTAGAATGGGTTCTTCTTGGAGTCCAGTGTGAAATCTCAAAATAAATACAGGAATTAGCCTATAAATTAGCCTACTGTCGGGAGCCGCGTTAGGCATTACTGACAAAATGGAGGCACGACCCCAATTCCCTCTCCTTGTCCTGCAGGCATGGACCCAGGATGAAGGAGTTAGGCCTTGTGATTCTGACTTGTTTTTTCCTCTCCTCAGCTGAATTGACTGAAAAGAATATTAAGATGCTTATTGTTCTTGAGAGGAGCATAAGCAGGCACAAAGCCTTCTGCAGCTGTGCTCAGAGAATAATTCATAAAGCTAATCACTGACATTCATTCAAGGACCTTTACAAAAGGGTGTTCCAGGATGAGCACAGCTTGAGGCCATGGGAGGGATTGCTATCTGAAACCTATTTGTGAGGGAAATGTTTATGGCAAAGGAGTTTGCTGAATTTAGAGCTTAGGAATAATTAAAATAGTTAGAAGCTAAAGATTTAAGGAATGTTGTAATGTTAGCATATTTTACTATAGCTTATAGAGATTAGGAATTTTGGAGATATTAGTGGTTAGAAGCCTTTTTAGAGAAAGTGAGCTCAGGATACTAGGGGCAAACAGGATTTATAAAGATAAGAAATAAACTGAGGAATATGGTATGCAGCCCAGACATTAGCATGAGTTACAATGTATTCACAAGGACACATGAGAGGAAGTAGATAAGAGAATTGCTGAGGCAGGAACTCCTGTTGAGGGGCAACAATGATTTATGGAGGCAACAAATCTGGGTCAGTGGGAACTGAAAATGTCAAACCTCTGACCTAATGCTTTCGTAAAAGTATAAAAGAGAATCTTAAGCTTGAAATAAATATGCAGTCCAAGAAATATGAATGAGAGGCTGCACGGATACTCGCTGACCCCGCCCATCCCTTCGGGCTGATTCCCTGGCTGCTGGAGCTGGACTACGGCACCCTACTTTATAAATATGATTCAACTATGATTTTACAAGTGGTTTTTGTTTTCTGGCTGTGCCACACAACTTTGCGGGATTTTAGTTACCTGAGAAAGGACCACACTGGGCCCTTGGCATTGAGAGTGTGGAGTCCTGACCACTGGACCGCCTGGGAATTCCCTTGTTTTTAAAATAATATATCTCAAATGTTTGATATCCTTGGGATTTTTAAAGGCAGCTTTAAAAAGGTAAGAGGAAAAGTGACAGCTCAGAAAAACAAGTGTAAAACATACAACTAAAACACAACTTCATACAACTAAAAATAAGAAATGAGTTAATAAAGCTAAATATATATGAACAAATCTTTACACTTTTGCTTTAAAAAATGCCATTATTTTTGCTCCCTCTTTAGCCCATTACCTTGGTGTCGATTATTAGTTGTGCCCCTAATTTATAAGCAACATTTCTGTCTACTTTTTAAAACAGAATCAGTAGATACAAAAGCAATGCTAGAATTTGCTCCTATAAACAAAAAAAGTTAGACTGGCTATGTGTGAAAAGAATTTGTGTATATAAACACAAGTTTCACAAAGGTGAACATACTCTCAAGCCAACTATCAGTGTTTGTATCTACTTCTCAACGTAGACCATTAGAGTAGAATTTCCCTACCCTCAAATAGCTAATGAGAAAATAGAAGTAACCAGAGAAATTATTACCAAGGGCTCCCATCACACCTACCCATCGACCTGCACCTCTCTGCCCCTCACCTGGCTTTCCTTCCTTCGGCTTGGATAACTATGGTATCTATCACTTACACATGAGGTCTAGGACAGCCATATAAATTATCATCCAAACTGACCTCTGAAACTATTTCCTAAATATTATTAGAAAAGAAGCCCCTAAAAAAACTAACACTAGGGCTCTTTGGAAAGCAGCTCAAGGAGCAGGACAACTAATAATCGTCATCAGAATGAAAAGTTCTGAGATAATGTTAAAAAGTTATAAACGCCAGCTTAAAAGAGGCTCCTGCTGGCCAAATTATTATGACAAGCTCAGCACCTCTTTAGTTATATTGATTAAATCAAATTAAGTCTGTGAAACCAAGTCCACCATGATACTTTTTTAAAAGCCTGAATTCTTTTCTTATAAAAACTAGCATTATTATATTAAGTGTGATATTATTCAGAATATATTACTATAGATTCAATTGTATGAAAAGTAAAAGGAAAGGCACCTACAACTAGGGCAGATTGTTCAGTTCAGTTCAGTCGCTCAGTCGTGTCCGACTCTTTGCGACCCCATGAATCGCAGCATGCCAGGCCTCCCTGTTCATCACCATCTCCCAGAGTTCACTCAGACTCACGTCCATGGAGTCAGTGATGCCATCCAGCCATCTCGTCCTCTGTCGTCCCCTTCTCCTCCTGCCTCCAATCCCTCCCAGCATCAGAGTCTTTTCCAATGAGTCAACTCTTTGCATCAGGTGGCCAAAGTACTGGAGTTTCAGCTTTAGCATCATTCCTTCCAAAGAAATCCCAAGGTTGATCTCCTTCAGAATGGACTGGTTGGATCTCCTTGCAGTCCAAGGGACTCTCAAGAGTCTTCAACACCACAGTTCAAAAGCTTCAGTTCTTCAGTGCTCAGCCTTCTTCACAGTCCAAATCTCGCATCCATACATGACCACAGGAAAAACCATAGCCTCGACTAGACGGACCTTAGTTGGCAAAGTAATGTCTCTGCTTTTGAATATGCTATCTTGGGGGCAGATTGTTACCTTTAACTAGAGGCTCTTGTTGGTGGGGGGNGGGGGGGCGGGGGGGACCGTGTCACGGTCTGACACACCACTCCTATAAATGAATACAAGGCACACACTTAAAATTTTTTACTATCCTCATTTCTCATAATCAACAGATAATTACTGAAATGAGATTGCAAAAAAAACAAACCAGCTAAGATTTGCTTTAAAAGGCCAGATTTACGTAGTCAGAAGCCTTGCTCACAGCTCTTTCAATTGTCTTAATAAGCTAGACGGGACTTCCCTAGTGGTACAGTGGTTGAAATTTCACCTTCTGATGCAGGGAGTGTGGTTTCCATCCCTGGTGTGGGATATGATCCCACAGGCCTCCTGGCCAAAATACCAAAACATAAAACTGTCAGGGTCCAGCCCCCACAGGATCCAGGGGAACCCGAAGGAGAAACGGCGTGGGCGAATGAATGAATGAGAGAGGAATAGAGGAGAGAAAGAGGCTGATATTCCTTGGTTTACACAAAAGCCAATAAATCCCCGAGACAAGGAGCTTGCCCTGTTCACAGAGGCCACAGGTGCCCTCCCAGTCTCCCGAGGGAGTGAAGACGCAGAACGTCTTCCCATTCAGGTCTTAGAAACCCGGGCAGATAAGTGAACGCAAGGAGCCTCTATGCTCCAAGGGATCAGCCTGAAAAAGAGAGTAAGAGAGAGAAAGTAAAAAAAAGAGAGACACGGGGTGACCAAGCTTCTTCGAGCGAGGCCCATTACTTTATTTTCAAAAGGGACTTTCATACCTTGACTTGTACATAGAGGGAAATGAAAGATGCAAGGTCATACAGAGTCAGCCCAAACATTCCAGCAGTTTTGCCCTATGGAAACCAGGATTTTTTCTGCAAACCTTTCCCATAAATGATGTTGTGTACATTATCTTCTGGCCTTGGAGGCCTGTGAACATTTTATGACCCTCTTTTGATAAAGGCTGCTCAACCAGAAAACTTATTTTCCCTTGAAATGTTTTTTTCTTTATATTTCTAATCTATGTCAGCCTCAGAAAATGCTAAAAGAGTTACATTTCTCACAGAGCAAAGGTGCAGTGAGTTACAAGAAAGAACCAATTAGCTCAAAGGTCTGAGGTGGTTAAACTCAAGGCTACACTTGTTTTTCTTACATTCCAAGTATGTTAACTAATGCACTCCCAGGTGCACAGTGGATAAGAGATATGGGAGCTTAGCAACAAGCATTGGCCCAATAATGAAATCCTACACCAGCACTACTCTAATAACTTTTAACTCTTTGAAAGGCTCCATGTTTTAGGCTTCCCGTGCCTCTTGCAGTTGGGAGGCTGCAAATAATCACATGCGTAGTTGGGAATACACACATGCGAGTCTGGATAAACCTGCCAAGCAAGCTAGAATGCTAACAGAGGGGGTTTGAATTGAAATATTCCTCTCCTGTCCAGGAGACTTATTAGCTAGAGCCCTAAGTTGATTTTCTCCAGAGAAAGGTGGTCGAGGATAGCCCCCTGTATGTCAGTAGAGTTGGTGAAAGGCACAAAATAGTCAGACAGACAGATTCTGGTTTTGGGGTAGATGCTCGAGCTGGTCTAGGGAGCCCCTCAAGTCCTGAAGCCTTGCTTAACAGTTCTCTTCCACACGACCTTGTCATGGGTGGGATGGCCCGTGCTGGCTCCCGGCATAAAACAGAAGCAATATTGCAACAAATTCAATAAAAACTTAAAATTTTTTTTAAAAAGGCTACAGAAGAAATAAAGTACTGAGAAGCAGGCCCAGAGTGCATAGACATACATCCTGCAGCCATTTACTCAAACGATGTCACCTCAACTGCCTCCTCTTTCTCAACCCAGGTGAAAAAAAGACTGTTGCTTCACACCTGACAAAGACACTAGGGGAAGGAAAGAAAAAAAGACAAAACACTTTTAACAGTGGTGCACAAGAGGAAACTAAGTGACAAATGACCACTGAAAGATGTTCAACTTCTTTCAACTGATCCCTAGGAAAAGTCCAAATGTTTTTGTAGCCCATCAGCAGAGACTGGATCTCATCATACCTAAGGCTCCAGCCTCCTGTCTTCACTCTCAGTTTGCAGGACCTTCCTCTTCCTGCACCAGCTTCCTAAACCCACCTCACCTCTACAGCAGCTGAGCTAACTTCTACTTATCTACCCTCTGGTCTCAGCCTTAGAGCTGGAAGCCTCCCCAGACCCATACATACCCCACCCTCCCCCCGAAGTGAACGGAGCTCGCCAGCTCTGCTCCTGCTCTAAAACTGCCTTTCCGCTTGTCCTGGTCACTCCAGTATCCAGGTCCCACAACACCTCTGTGCCTGCCAGAGGAGGTACGTTAACATTTGTTAAGTGAAGGCCAAATCTATCTAATGAATGGAGAGTTCTTTAGAAACCTACAATCAAAGGCCCATTTTTCTTGAATACCCTGAAAGCAGTCCTATAGAGTAGGTGGCCAAATGTAAACAATATTATTCTTTCATAAGTCTTTTATGAGTTTCCAAAATTCAGACCTCAAAAGAAAAAAAAAACACAAAAAAAACCTGCATATGCTATTCAAAATATAAAGCACAACCTTACAACAAATAATTCCATTCATTTAGAATGGATGCAGGAAGAATAAAATTCAAGTTTAGGTGAATGTAACGCTTTGTACATCTCTTACCATGCATCCGTTACAGAGGATGCCCATGTAGGGAAGGAAAAAAATTATTTTGGAAAAATATTTAATTTTCACTGGAGTATAATTGATTTACAATGTTGTGTTAGTTTGTGCTGTACAGCCAAGTGAATCAGCTATACTTATAACCCTTTTTTAGATTTCCTTCCCCATCTAGGTCAGCACAGAGCACTGAGTAGAGTTCCCTGAGTTATACAGCAGGTTCTCATTAGTTATCTATTTTACGCATAGTGTCAATAGTGTACATACACATCAGTCCCAGCCTCGCAATTCATCCCACCTCCCAGGGAAAGTATTTTTCCCTCTACCCATCTGAGTTCTTGGCTGAGAGATACAAAGGGAAACTGAGTAACACTCCTGGAGATGGCCCAGGTTACCACCTTAAACCACTCTTCAGTTATAGACAAAGAAAAGATAGGGGGCCAGGGAGGTTACCAAGAAAAGAACAAAAAACAAGGATATGTTTGTTATTAAGATTTCAGTGCAGGGCCTATAGAATCTCCCTTCTCTTCTGGGTACAGAGAGGCAGGCATCCTTACAAATGGAGATTTCCCTTTTAAATGTAAATTTCCCTTACAGAAGATTAACTTCTACTATTCTCAGAGCTTCTCCCCTATCTTGCCTTTCTCAAAAAATACTCAGCTCAAAATAACCTCTGTGCCAGAGGCACATTCTGGGTGGCAAATCCTGCCACTTTTCGGGCAACTACATAAACTTCCTGAGAGGGTCGCTTGGAGGAAGGTAACACTGTAATTACAGCTGCACTTTGAAAAATCTGTGGGACGCCTAAAACGCAAGATATTCTAAATCAGCTACTAGCTCTTTGATCTTGAATGTGTTCTTTTTTTTGTACCACTATTTCACCCTTTCAAACGACTGCCATTACACTTTATGCCTAATACAATACATAGGATACAATAAGTGCGAGCTTTTCAAAATGTCGCCCGCTACTTCAACAAAGGCCAGCCAAACCCCGAAACACCACCAAACTGCCTAGGAGAGGAAGGCACCGCCGGGCAGGCTTCCCCTTGATCACGTTCGTTATCTCTCTCCCAGAGCCCTATCAAGGCCTTTGGGGGCTCTCAATTCAGGAAAAAAATTAACAGTCCCCATCCTCCCCTGAAACCCCCAACAAAAGATGCACTCTTTCAGGGATGGTTTCGGTCTAGTGGTTAGGATTCCGCGCTTTCACTGCCATGGCCCAAGTTCAATCCCTGGTCCCTGAACTTAGATTCCGAGAGCTTCCGTGGTGAGGAAAAAAAAAAAAAAGCACTATTTCTTAAACTAATATTATTTTCAATTCGTATAATACTTCCAGGATCAAAATTAACATTAAGCTTTCCATCTGTTTTGATGCATATGCAGTCTATCTACACGTTGACCCTGCTTCGTCCCCGCACTTTCTGCTCCCCGCCCCTGCATTCCTAACTCGGACCAATCAGGCCCCTTGGTTTACCAGCTGACACACCCCCGCGCTCTAAACTTGCTGTCCACACCCCCCGTGTTAGTCGCTCAGTAGAGTCTTGACTTTTTGCAACTCCAAGGACTGTAGCCCACCAGGCTCCTCTGTCCATGGAATTCTCCAGACAAGAAAAATGGAGTAGGTATCCATTCGCTTCTCCAGGGGATCTCCCCGATTTCAAGGATAAACCTGGGGTCTCCCGCATTGCCGGCAGATTCTTCACCGTCTGAGCCGCCAGGGAGGCCCCAAGATTACCGCAGAAGGTAATACTCACCCACCCCAAGAGCCTACACACCCACCCCGCCAGAGGCTTCGCATCCGAGGCTCTAATCCAAACATCGAGGGTGTTCCTCGAGCAACTAGCGGGCTCGAAATGAACCATCCCGGCTCTGATGGGGGAACATCTTCCGGATATCCCACTCGAAGCACGCCGCGCCCCCACGACCTGCTGGTTCCCGGCGTCCATCCCTGCCGCGGGCATTCCTCCTTCCTGCCACCCCTCCCCCGCCCGAGGCAGGCGCCACCCCTCCCTCGCCCAGAGGGCGCACCGCGCGCCGCGCAGGCCAGCTCTTCTCTCTTCCCGCCCCACCCCCCAGTACTGCCTTCTCCCCTTTCTCCTCCCTACACCAAGCACCTTCCACTCCTCCTCCCGCACCTGGCGGACTTCTCCTCCTCCACCTCCGAACTAAGTGCGTCCTCCCCTCCCCGCCAACCCCCTCTCCTTGCACGGCTGATTTCCTCGCACCCTGTTTACAAGCTACACCCCCAATGCTCCCTGCACTCTTTCAAGCAGCCCCACCTCCTCCGAGCCCAGGGCTTGGACGCGCAACCCTAACTCCGCGAGGCCACCTCCCTGCACCGCCCCCCCCTACGGCGCTACCTGGCGGGGATCGCAGGGGATGCCGACTTCCGCAGCCCTCCGTTGAGGTTCCTGGCCTCGGCCCGCGACGTGGTACCCGCTAGGGGCTCAGGCCCGGCCTCGTTCCAGGCCGCATCCCCGCCTGGGGAAGGGGAGGCCCGGGTGGCAGCGGCAGCAGCAGCGCTGCTTCCACTTGAGGCTCTGACGGAGGCTTTGTTGGCATTATTCACGGCTGGAGACTTAGGGAAGAAGCTATACAGCGTGCTCTGTCGCGACATAGCCACAGAGGCCGAGGCTCAACCGCTCTGTCGGACCGAGCCACTAGAGGCAAGGCATCTACCGCGCGGGGCCTGCTGGCGGGAAATCTGGGGGGAGGTGCGCTCCGCGGGAGGAACTCTGGCCCCAGCGGCCAATCGGCAGGCGCCTGGGCGTGCGCGGGCGGCGTCACTGGCGGCGCCACTGGCGGCGCGCGTCCGGCCCCGCCCCCTCGGGCGCCCAGAGACGTGGGGAGGGGCGGGGTTGGCCCGCCGCTGCGCGGGGCAGTAGCCCGTGGTGCTGCCAGCCGCTCGCGGCTAGGCGGGTACGGCTTGGGGCTGGATAGGACTGGAAACCTCGACCCACATAAAACGTGGCGCGGCTGCGGGGCTCCTCACCTCGGAAAGGAGTTCGTCTTTGAAAGGGACTCTAGAGTCACCGGAGCTGCGATCACGTAGGGGCCGGTGTGTGCCGAGTGCGTGCACTGCCTAGACTGTGCAAGGCGGGTAAGCTCAACGGTCACGGAAAGAGACCCCTGCGGAGAAACGCCTGCCAGCACCTGTGTGAAAATCCTGCGGTTAGATTCCTTACCCGAGGAACCGGGAAAAAAAAGATCACACTTCCAGACTTAAATCAGCAGATCAAGTCTCCTGTTCACTTTCCATTCGCAAAGCATTGCATATAAAGTAGGTACTTGATATTTTACAATTGAATGCTAAATGGCAGGCCCTGTAAGAGTTTATGGTGTATTACCACCTACACAGCTTTCCTCTGCCGGGCAGCAATCAAATCCAACCATTTTATATAGATTAACTAATTAAATCCTCTCTGTAACCTGTGAGTTAAGTACTTCTGGTCCAGTGTTCCTTATCTGAACTCTAGGGCAGGTGTGTCTCAAAATGCAGGATTTTTCCTATTTTAAAAAAGTCACAAGGTGTGAGTAAATTCCCATTCTCCAAATTAAAGAAATTGGAAGACAGGTCTTTGGCCCTAATCCCAGGCCCTGAATAAGTAACTATGGAATCCAGAATCCCAGAAATCAGCCCCAACCAGCAACAGCTGTGCTTTGGTACAAACACATGAAGATCAGCTCGTTGCTTTGTTCAGAAATCTGTTCTGCCACGCAGTTCTCCTTTCTAGGCATGTAATAAAGTCAGCTTTGTTTCAGAAGTAATATTTGGAGTAATATTAATCCCTCCATGAGGATAATACAGGACACCCTCAGAGAATCTTGAGGCAATACCCTGAAGTCAAATACAATATTCCTAAGACCTGGTGCAGCCAAAATAAATAAATATTAATATATACATAATCCTTCAGGAGAACATACGCATATTCACACTAAATGGGATAAATACTAAAAATAGCCTCAGTTTAGCTCAGGTCAAAATCTGCTACCAAATGAGTTTGCCACAAAACATTTTTCAGAACTTTTTGGATTTTAGAATCGCAAGTTGGGAATTGTTGTTCACTCCCTAAGTTGTGTGTGACTTTCCAACCCCATGAACTGCTACGTGCCACACTTCACTGTCTCCGGGAATTTGCCTAAACTCATGTCCGTTGAGCTGGTGATGCAGCACCACCTCATCCTCATCCCCTCCTTCCCCCCTTCAGTCTTTCCCAGCATCAGTCTTTTCCAATGAGCCAGCTCTTCACATCAGGTGGCCAAAGTATTGGAGCTTCAGGATCCATCCTTCCAGTGAATATTCAAGCTTAATTTCCTTCAGGATTGACTGGTTTGATCTCCTTGCTGTCCAAGGGACTCTCAATTGTCTTCTCCAGGACCATAGTTCAAAAGCATCAATTCTTCAGTGCTCAGGCTTCTTTAAGGTCCAACTCTCATCTATGTATGACTACTGTAGAAAAACATAGTTTTTCACTATACGGACCTTTGTCAGCAAAGGGATATCTCTGCTTTTTAATATGCTAAGTTGGTCATAGCTTTTCTTCCAAGGAACAAGCATCTTTTAATTTCATGGCTTCAGTCACTATCTGCAGTGATTTTGGAGCCCAAGAAAATAAAGTCTCTCACTGTTTCCGTTGTGTCCCCATCTATTTGCCATGAAGTGATGGGACTGGGTGCCCTGATCTTAGTTTTTTCAGTGTTGAGTTTTAAGCCAGCTTTTTCGCTCTCTTTCACTCTCATCAAGAGTCTTTGCTTTCTGCCATCAAAGTGGTGTCATCTGCATATCTGAGGTCATTTATATTTCTCCTGTCAATCTTGATGCCAGCTTGTGAGTCATCCAGCCCAACATTTTGCATGATATACTATCCATATAAGTTAAATAAGCAGGTTGACAGTATACAGCCTTGACATATATTCCTTTCCCAATTTTGAACCAATCAGTTGTTCAATGTAAGTTTCAAACTGTTGCTTCTTGTCCTACATACAGTTTTATCAGGAGACAGGAAAGGTGGTCTTGTATTCCTATCTCTAAGAATTTTCCACAGTTTGTTGTGACCCCCACAGTCAAAGGCTTTAGCGTAGCAGGGATTGTGAACTTGTATTATGTCTCCATTTTATGGCTGAAGAAACTTAGGGACAGATGGATTAGATGGCCCAAGACCAAATTGCCAGAAAAGGATAGAGTAGGAATTTAAATTCTAGGAAGAGTTTCTGGAGTCCTGTTTTATTAGGAGGGGCTTCCCCAGTGACTCAGTGGGTAAAGAATCTGCCTGCAATGCAGAAGATGCAGGAGACACAGGTTCGATCCTTAAGTCAGGAAGGTCCCTTGGAGGATGAAATGGCAATCCACTCCAGTATTCTTGCCTGAAAAATCTCATAGACAGAGGAGTCTGACAGGTTACAGTCCAAAGTGTTGTAAAGGGTCAGACACGGTTCACAGTTGGCTTGGTTATTAATAGAAATGTTGTATTGCCTTCAGTTTAACATCATTTTCTATTTTATTTCATCCTCACAACAACCTTATATTAGATTGAACTATATAAAATTGTTAATATTCAACTTTTTTTTTCTTTTTTGGCTGCATCATGCACTGTTTGTGGGATCTTAGTTAACCACCAAGGATTGAACCCCAGGCCCTCATCAGTGAGATCATGAAATCTAACTACTGGACCATCAGGGGATTCCATATTCAACCTTTTTCAAAGTATAAAAATTCTATTTCATTTAGTTCAAATTAATATTATTCTTGTTTTATAAAAAGGAAATGTAGGCTCAGAGGAATGAGCCAGTTAGTTATAGGACAGAAGTTAAGAGCCAGTGCTTGGGTTAAATCAAGACCTGGCCTCTGACCCTCACCCACCAGTCAGGTAACAGTGATTTTACTTCTCTGAACTTGTTTCCTCATCACTAATAAGAACAATAATAACTATGGGTCAAAATTTGGAGGCAGTTAGATGCCTCCCACAAGAGGTAAACAAGAAGTCACACATCACCAAACACACAGTCCCTTGGTAGGTGAAGTCACTCAGGCTTTGCCACACAGAAAATGCACACTTTTTGTAGAAATAAATGAAGAATGCCCAAATAAAAACAAACAGAACAAGCTACTTACTCAGAACTTGCTACCACCACTTGCATCTGGACCAGGCTCACAGGCAGGCAGAGGAGTAGGCAAGCTTCATAGTGAAAAAGAGAAGGTGTCAGGTGTGCTGTGATAGGAGGGAGCTGGCATGGGATAGCTGGAGGTGGGCTAACCAGAAGTAGAGCATCCTCTTTGACTGGCTTGGGGAGCATACTTAGCTTTCTTTGACTGGAGAGTGAAAAAGTTGGCTTAAAACTCAACATTCAGAAAACTAAGATCATGGCATCTGGGTCTCATCACTTTATGGCAAATAGATGGGGAAACAATGGAAACAGTGACAGACTTTATTTTGGAGGGCTCCAAAATCACTGCAGATGGTGACTGTATGAATTTGAAAGATGCTTGCTCCTTGGAAGAAAAGCTATGACCAACCTACACAGCATATTAGAAAGCAGAGACATTACTTTGCAAACAAAGGTCTATCTAGTCAAAGCTAAGGTTTTTCCAGTAGTCATGTATGGATTGTGAGAGTTGGACTGTGAAGAAAGCTAAACACTGAAGAATTGATGGTTTTGAACTGTGTGTTGGAGAAGATTCTTGAGAGTCCCTTGGACAGCTAGGAGATCAAACCAGTCAATCCTAAAGGAGATCAGTCCTGAATATTCACTGGAAGGACTGATGCTGAAGCTGAAACTCCAATACTTTGGCCACCGACTCATTTGAAAAGACCCTGATGCTGGGAATGATTGAAGGTGGGAGGAGAAGGGGATGACAGAGGATAAAATGGTTGGATGGCATCACCGACTCAATGGACTTGAGTTTGAGTAATCTCTGGGAGTTGGTGATGGACAGGGAGGTCTGGTGTGCTTCAGTCCATGGGGTCACAAAGAGCTGGACACGACTGAGCAACTGAACTGAACTGATTGATCCTGATTGATCCTGAGTTGGAAGTGGGGATAAAAAATATACAGCAGCTGACCAGGTCCTCAGAATTCTGGGGCAGTTACTGCAGAGTTCTTTGTTTTCTGGACTGGTTGCTGCAAAGATTGGGGTTTGGCTTCCATCTGCAGCAAACAACTCAGGAAGTCAAGCGTAGCTGCAATGGGGAGCTAAACAACCACCCCTGTAGCAACGCCTTTGAGTTGCTGCCAAATGCAAATAATGGTGGCTGACTTCTTGCAAGCTCTGAGTAAATAGCTTTTGCTTGTTCTCATTTCAGTGGTCTTAACTATTTCCACATGTCTGACAGCACAGCCTTCCAGGCAGAAGTCAACAGCCTCTAAGTGAAACACAAACACAGTGAGTTTGGGAATAGCAAGGTGGCCCAAATGGTTGGAGGAGGATAAACTGGGAGGAGCAGTAGGACGTGCAGTCAGAGAAGAAAGACAAGGGCAGGTTATCCCTTTTCTTATAAGACTTGTGGCTTTGACTCTGAATGAGCTGGGAAGCCATTGTGGGTTTTGAGTAGAAGAATGACCTGATCTGACATGAACTGCTAGATTCAGAAAAGACTGTATTTAATAAACAGTAATCTAATTGAGCTATATTGTTCTCTACAGAAGAAAGACTGTGGAAATAGGAACCATAAAGTCTAGTGGAAGAAAGAGCCAGAAGAGCAGGAATCAGGGGTGTTTATATCCAAAATTCTGGACACGTTTCCTCTAAGATGACCCATGAATAGGGGAGGGTGAATAGCCCTTAAGAGTTAATCATGTGTGCTCTGCACCTGTTCTCCCCACTCATATGCCACCTCCTTCATCTAAGTTCTTCCTTTGTCCTGGGCACTGATGATGGCACAGCAGATACAGCCATGAACCAGGCAGACACATCCAGAGGAGATGAGATTGCTCTAGGGGAGCAAACCTTTTTACCCCAAAATGTACCTCTTTCACATGAGGATTAATTTAGGCTGATTATTTTTAAACAGAAGATCAGAAGTTCTTCTTGTTGCCTCCACCTTAACTGCCTAAAAGAATTTAGATAAAAGGTCTATTCCTGAAATAGGGCTATTATGGAGAAATGTCAGCAAAGAATATAGGCTAGGTGTAAAACAGGAGGGAAGGGGGCAGGACACAATTTTGAAAGAATGACATAGCCCGAAGACACAACATAGACCCATTAAAATCAAATGGGTCCAAGATGGCAGACAAGACAGTTCCAAGGCACCATAAAAGACCAAAAGGTGGGCGAGGGGCCCAATTCCAGGAAATCTCCACCCCTCCCCCAAAACAGTTGGAATAATCCTCCCACTCATTAGCCTGTGAAGTTACCCAGCCGATAAAAACTAACCACGCCACATTTGGAGGCCACTGCACTCATCCTCTGTGTTGGCCCACACTTTGTGGAGTGTGTTTCTCTCTGAATAAATCCACTTCTTAACCTATCACTTTATCTCTCACTGAATTCTTTCTACAATGAGACATCAAGAACCTGAGCTTCATTACTGTAGGTTTGCGCTGGGTTTGAGTCCTAGCCATGTAGGTTCAAGTCCTCAGTTCAATTCAGTCACTCAGTTGTGTCTGACTCCTTGTGACCCCATGGACTGCAGCACGCCAGGCTTCCCTGTCCATCAACAACTCCCTGAGCTTGCTCAAACTCATGTCCATTGAGTTGATGATGCCATCCAACCATCTCATCCTCTGGCATCCCCTTTTCCTGCTGTCTTCTGCTAGGAGCCAGCATGGGAGATCTCACCAAGGTCATGTGGAGGAGACCTGACAGGCAAGGTGGATCAGGACTCAAGGGACTCCCTGGACCTGCTCGAGCATCTACCCCAAACCAAAATCTGTCTGTCTACTGTTTACTATATTATGCCTTTCACCAACTCTTCTGACATTAACAGGGGGCTATCCCTGATCACCTTTCTCTGGAGAAAATAAACTTAGGGCTCTAGTTGATAAGTCTCCTGGGCATGAAAGGAGCATTTCAATTCAAACCCCCCTGTTAGCATTCTGGCTTGCTTGGCAGGTTTATCCAGACTCTTGCAACTACACATATGATTGTTCACAATATCCCAACCATGACACGGGAAGCCTAAGCATTCTAAAAATATAGAGCCCTTCGAGGGGTGAAAAAGTTTTATTAAAATAATACTGGTGAAGGGTTTCATTGTTGAGCCAATGCTTGCTACCAAGTTCCCATATCCCTTATCCATTGTGTGCCTGGGAGTGCATTAGTTAATATAGTTGGAATGTAAGAAAAACAAGTAGTAGCCTTGGTATTAACCACATCAGACCTTTGAGCTAATAAGTTCTTTTTTGTAACCCACTGCACCTTTGCTCTATGAGAATGTAACTCGGTTTAGTACTTTCTGAGGCTGACACAGATTAGAGGTATAAAGAAAAAACACTTCAAGGGAAAACAAGTTTTCTGGTTGATCAACCTTTATCAAAAAAGGGTCATAAAATGTCAACAGGCCTCCAAGGCCAGAAGATAATGTACACAACATAAGACCCTTGTTTATGGAAAGGTATGCAGGAAAAAATAATCCTGGTTTCGATAAGGGCAAAACTGCTGGAATGTTTGAGCTGACTCTGCATGACTTTGCATCTTTCATTTTCCCCTATGTACAAGTCAGGGTATAAAAGCTCCTTTTAAAAATAAAGTTATGGGACTAACTTCACCTAAGCTTGGTCTCCCCATGTCATCCTTTTGTCAACGCTGTTCGTCCTGAGGGTATCCCTGGACTCTGCTGAGGCTGGACCCCGGCAGTCTTCAATCTTTCCCAGCATCAGGGTCTTTTCAATGTGTCAGTTCTTTGCATCAGGTGGCCAAAGTATTGGAGTTTCAGCTTCAGCATCAGTCCTTCCAATGAATATTCAGGACTGATTTCCTTTAGGATGCACTGGTTGGATCTCCTTGCAGTCCAAGGGACTCTCAAGAGTCTTCTCCAACACCACAGTTCAAAACCATCAATTCTTTGGTGCTCAGCTTTCTGTATAGTCCAACTCTCACATCCATACATGACTACTGGAAAAACCATAGCTTTGGTTTTTAGACCTTTGTTGGCAAAGTAATGTCTCTGCGTTTTAATATGCTGTCTAGGTTGGTCATAGCTTTTCTTCTAAGGAGCAAGCATGTTTTAGTTTCATGGCTGCAGTCATCATCTGCAGTGATTTTGGAGCCCCCAAAATAAAGTCTGTCACTGTTTCTATTGTTTCCCCATCTATTTGCCATGAAGTGATGGGACCAGATACCATGATCTTAGTTTTCTGAATGTTGAGTTTTAAGCCAGCTTTTTCACTCTTCTCCTTCACTTTCATCAAGGGGCTCTTTAGTTCTTCTTCACTTTCTGCCATAAGGGTGGTGTCATCTGTGTATCTGAGGTTATTTATATTTCTCCCGGCAACCTTGATTCCAGCTTGTGCTTCATCCAGCCTGGCATTTCCCATGATGTACTCTTGCATATAAGTTAAATAAGCAGAGTGACAATATACAGCCTTGACGTACTTCTTTCCCAATTTGGAACCAGTCCATTGTTCCATGTCTGGTTCTAACTGTTGCTTCTTGACCAGCATACAGAATTCTCAGGAGGCAGGTAAGGTGGTCTGGTCTTCCCATCTCTTTAGGAATTTTCCACAGTTTGTTGTGATCCACACAGTCAAAAGCTTTGGCATAATCAATAAAGCAGAAGTAGATGTTTTTCCTGAAACTCTTGCTTTTTTGATGATCCAATGGATGTTGACAATTAGATCTCTGGTTCCTCTACCTTTTCTAAATCCAATTTGAACATCTGGGAGTTCACAGTTCATGTACTGTTGAAGCCTGGCTTGGAGAATTTTGAGCATTACTTTGCTAGCATGTAAGATGAGTGCAATTGTGTGGTAGTTTGAGCATTCTTTGGTATTGCCTTTCTTTGGGATTAGAATGAAAACTTACCTTTTCCAGTCCTGTAGCCACTGCTGAGTTTTCCAGATTTGCTGGCATATTGAGTGCAGCACTTTCACAGCAACATCTTTTAGGACTTGAAATAGCTCAACTGGAATTCCATCACCTCTACTAGCTTTGTTCGTAGTGATGCTTCCCTAAGGCCCACTTGACTTCACATTCCAGGATGTCTGGCTCTAGGTAAGTGATCACACTGTTGTGGTTATCTGGGTTATCAAAACAAAAAGATCCTTTTTGTTTTTGTTTGTTTGTTTTTTTATGAAGATCCTTTTTGTATAGTTTTTCTGTGTATTCTTGCCACCACTTCTTAATATCTTCTGCTTCTGTTAGGATGATACCATTTCTACATTCCTTTGAAGAAAGTAGGGAAGACCACTAGACCATTCATGTATGAGCTAAATCAAATCCCTTAGGATTATACAGTGGAAATGACAAATATATTCATGGGATTAGATCTGATAGAGTGAAGAACTATGGATGGAGGTTTGTGACAATGTACAGGAGGCGGTGATCAAGACCATCCCCAAGAAAAAGAAATGCAAAAAGGCAAAATGGTTGTCTGAGGAGACCTTACAAATAGCTGATAAAAGAAGAGAAGTGAAAGGCAAAGGAGAAAAGGAAAAGTATAAGCATCTGAATGCAGAGTTTCAAAGAACAGCAAGGAGAGATAAGAAAGCCTTCCTCAGTGGTCAATGCAAAGAAATAGAGGAAAACAATAGAATGGGAAAGACTAGAGATCTCTTCAAGAAAATTAGAGATATCAAGGGAACATTTCATGTAAAGATGGACTCGATAAAGGACAGAAATGGTTCACGTCCTTGTTTGAGGTAGATGGTTTTAGGTGTAATGGGGGGAAATTCAGCAGAGCCTAGAGATTAGAGTCCACTCTGAGTCCCACTCTCTGCAGGACCCAGTCAATATTTACCAAATATTTGCTTTTCCATCTCCACTTACATTGCCCTCCTCCCATTTGAAGTCCCCAAACACTACCCCTAACAACCTCCTTTGTTTTTAACTGAACATGGTATTTAAGGTGAAAATTTCTGCCATTTTGCTGAGTTACTCAGTTTTCTGCCTCTCTCCCATGTGTACATGTTATCAAACTTTTGATTATCTCTCCTTAATCTTACATCAATTTAATTATTTGACCAATGAGCACTTAGAAAGGGAGAGGAAAATATCTTCATGACACTGCTGGGAAAAACAAGCAGTTACAACACGCCATTCCCAGTGGGCTGTCAACTAAAAGATGCACAACATGAGAGTTGGGAAGTGAGTTTTATTTCCGCAAAACGAGGACTGCAGCCCGGGAGATGGCACCTCAGGTAGCTCCGAGAAACCCTCCAAACAAGTAGTGGAGGAAGTCCAATATATGTGATTTTGGTGAAAGGGGAGTTCAATACAATCAAGCAATTATTTTAGAAAAGGTTTTCTGCTTCACTAGAAGCTGAAGTCAGCACCAAAGGAGGGATTTAGTGCTTTTCTAGATATGAGGAGGTGTAAGGATGGGACCATCAAATCAGTTCCTAATGCTCAAAATTCTCCAAGCCAGGCTTCAACAGTACATGAACCATGAACTTCCACATGTTCAAACTGGATTTAGAAAAGGTAGAGAAACTAGAGATCAAACTGCCAACATCTGTTGGATCATCAACAAAGCAAGAGAGTTCTAGGAAAACATCTCCTTCTGCTTTATTGACTACACCAAAGCCTTTGACTGTGTGGATCACAACAAACTGTGGAAAATTCCTAAAGAGATGGGAAGACCAGACCACCTTACCTGCCTCCTGAGAATTCTGTATGCTGGTCAAGAAGCAACAGTTAGAACCAGACATGGAACAATGGACTGGTTCCAAATTGGGAAAGAAGTACGTCAAGGCTGTATATTGTCACTCTGCTTATTTAACTTATATGCAAGAGTACATCATGGGAAATGCCAGGCTGGATGAAGCACAAGCTGGAATCAAGGTTGCCGGGAGAAATATAAATAACCTCAGATACACAGATGACACCACCCTTATGGCAGAAAGTGAAGAAGAACTAAAGAGTCTCTTGATAAAGGGCAAAGAGGAGAGTGAAAAAGCAGGCTTAAAATTCAACATTTAGAAAACTAAGATCATGGTATCTGGTCCCATCACTTCATGGCAAATAGATGGGGAAACAATAGAAACAGTGACAGACTTTATTTTGGGGGCTCCAAAATCACTGCAGATGGTGACTGCAGCCATGAAACTAAAACATGCTTGCTCCTTAGAAGAAAAGCTATGACCAACCTAAATCACTGCAGATGGTGACTGCAGCCATGAAACTAAAACATGCTTGCTCCTTAGAAGAAAAGCTATGACCAACCTAGACAGCATATTAAAACGCAGAGACATTACTTTGCCAACAAAGGTCTAAAAACCAAAGCTATGGTTTTTCCAGTAGTCATGTATGGATGTGAGAGTTGGACTATACAGAAAGCTGAGCACCAAAGAATTGATGGTTTTGAACTGTGGTGTTGGAGAAGACTCTTGAGAGTCCCTTGGACTGCAAGGAGATCCAACCAGTGCATCCTAAAGGAAATCAGTCCTGATTATTCATTGGAAGGACTGATGCTGAAGCTGAAACTCCAATACTCTGGCCACCGGATGCAAAGAACTGACACATTGAAAAGACCCTGATGCTGGGAAAGATTGAAGGTGAGAGGAAAAAGGGACAACAGAGGATGAGATGGTTGGATGGCATCCCCAACTCAATGGACATGAGTCTGAGTAAGCTCCAGGAGTTGATGATGGACAGGGAAGCCTGGCCTGCCAGTCCATGGGATCTCAAAGAGTCGGACATGACTGAGCAACTGAATTGAACTTAAAGACCTGTTTCACCAGTTTCCCTGGAGCACAGTGTCCCATTCTCCACCCTGAGCTCCCTTCAGGGTGAGTCGAAGGGCAACAGCTGCAGCAGAACAGGATTCAGTCCCCACAGCAGCAGATGGCAAACGGCCTTGGCAAGCACAAATTTGTAGTTGACAAGCCTCATAGATTATATTAGATCATTTTGATATGGATTTAGTCTGGTACCATGGTTCCCAAACTGGGAAACAAAGCATCCCAGAGAACAAGAGCAAATCCAGAGTCACCATGGGTATTTTCAAATTTCAAGGGAAAGTCAGCAACACCTGTCAAACACTGTACAAGACTACTAACTTCAGGTAGTTCACAGTTTCAACATGAAATCATGCTACATTGCTTTTAATGATATCGTTGGGGAAGAAAAAACATTTACCATCTTAGGTTCAGTTTGGGTTATCTGCAAATTAAACTGACAAAAGAGATTAGCAAAAGGAAAAGTTTACTTTTGGAAACAATGTGAATACATGCAGAAGTGCTCAGTGGGGAAAGAAAAGACTTCTACAGTGAGGACAAATAGGTTTCTTTGGAAAGACAAATGGGTTTTTAGGAGGGCAAATAGGAGACAAAAAAGATAGTGACTTAGCACATACATACGAGCATGGTATTCTGAGTAGGTCTCCTGACTCATGTCTCTGTGAAACTGTTTTTGGTGTTTTCTGTAATAAAAAGCAAGTACTATGTAGAATGAGTGTTTGTGCTCAGTGCTCAGTTGTGCCTGACATTTTGCAGCCCCATGGAGTGTAGCCTGCCAGGTTCCTCTGTCCATGGGATTTTCCAGGCAAAGAGTACTGGAGTGGGTTAGCATTTCCTCCTCCAGGGGGTCTTCTCCTGCATTGCCATTAGGTTCTTTACGCTGAGCCATCGGGGATGCCCCTAGGATGTGTGTGATGGTGTCCAAATCTGATTTTAAAGTTTGAGAAGTTGTGCAGTGCTCAGGCAGCACACACATCTCAATACTATATATAGTTATTTAAGAATGAAATTAAAATATTATTTTTCCTTTTAATTTATGTGTATCCCCCGCCCAAAACAACTCCTAAATTGTTAGAACATAAATCCTTTTTTCTTTTTTTAAAAATAATTATAAAAAATTTTTTTTGGCTATGCTGGGTCTTCACTGGTGTGCAGGCTTTCTCCAACTGCAACAAGCGGGGGCTACTCTCTAGTCGTGGTACTCAGGCTTCTCACTGTGGCGGCTTCTGTTACTGTAGAGCACAGGCTCTGGAGCATCAGGGCTTCAGTAGCTTCAGCTCCCAGGCTCTAAGGCACAGGCTTAATGGTTATGGTGCACCATCTTAGCTCTTCCGCAGCATGTGGGATCTTCCTGGATCAGGGATAGAACCTGTGTCTCCTGCACTGGAAGGCAGATTCTTTACCACTGAGCCACTAGGGAAGCCCCATAAATGCTTCGTGTTATGAACATAAAAATATATGGGACTGTTGAGTATGTCTTTTGGCCTAGGAGGCTTGGTGCAGAAAGTAAAAGCACCAGGGTTTAGTTTTGATGAACCCCTGTTTAGTGGTTGAAGGCTCTGTTTGCAAACTTAAGGTGTTCAAATCCCAGCTGAGTTGCTTGCTGACTATGTGCTTTTCTTGGACAAGTTATAATAGTTGTCATCTCCGTGCCTCAGTTTCTTCATCTGTAAATTGGGAATGATGATAACAGGACCTAACTCTCAGCGCTGTGGTAAGGATTGAGTGGGATGGCATTGTGAAGCCCTCAGTCCAGTGCCTGCCTCCCATCCCCACCTGGCACACCAATTAATGGGGTAGAGTTACATAAAGAAGGCTCTGAAAGTTTTCCGAAGAATGCAGTGTTCTGTGTTCCTGCTCCACCCATCCCAGGATCAGGCTGACTGAACAATCCTTCCCTTTGTCTTAGGCCTTGGGAGATAAAGTCAAGTCTGGAAAAAGAAGGGAGAGTTTTATGAGGTCCTCATCCTAGCCCAATCAGTCTGACAGTGCCAGGTTTTCTTGGCCAGTTGCACAGAAGGAAACTCTAAAGTACAGGAGGAACCAGGGACCAAACAAAGGAAACCGAAAAAACCTACAGTCCTGTGCTTGGTGGGAGGGTGGAGTTTAGAAAAAATTTACCTGAAGCCATGTTTGGGTGGCTCAGTGGGTAAAGAATCCATCCGCCTTCAAAGCATTAGATGAAGGAGACAGTTGGTTCCATTCCTTGGTCAGGAAAATCCCCCTGGAGAAGGAAATGGCAACCCACTCCAGTATTTTTGCCTGGAAATCCTGTGGACAGAGGAGCCTGGCAGGCCACAGTCCATGGGGTCACAAAAGAGTCGGACATGACTAAGCAACTGAACATACAAAGCAAAGCAAACTACGAAGTTTCCACCCTTTATTACACACATAAAGATGTGACGTGGTGTGTCAAAAAACCCCTTATGTAATGTAGTGCACCTGGGTTGTTAACTGAAGCTGCTTCTCTGTATCACAGTGATTTAGAAGGTCCAGGTAAGGGGGTGGGGAGCAGTGTTTCATTCCTGATGTTGTTGTTCAGTCGCTAAGTCATGTCCGACTCTTTGACACCCCATGGACTGCAGCAAGGTTCCCTGTCCTCCACTATCTCCCAGAGTTGACTCAAACTCATGTCCATTGAGTCAGTGATGCCATCCAACCATCTCATCCTCTGTCGCCCCTTCTCCTGCCCTCAGTCTTTCCCAGCATCAGGGTCTTTTCTAATGAGTCAGTTCTTTGCATCAGGTGGCCAAAGTATTGGAACTTCAGCTGCAGTTATCAATCCTTCCAATGAATATTCAGGGTTGATTTCCTTTAGGACTGACTGGTTTGATCTCCTTGCAGTCCAAGGGACTCTCAAGAGTCTTCTCCAACACCACAGTTTCAAAGCATCTATTCTTCATTCATTACTGATGACACAACTTCATAAAGCAAAGTTTCTGATGGTGTCTGATTTTAGAGGCCAAGACTTCTCTCAGTGAGTAAGAAAGCAGGAGTCCTCATGCCACTCTGCTGCTGTAACTTGTCCTTGGGAGAAATAAGTCTTTCCTGTTCAGCTCTGTAAGTGGCTTTATCTTTATTATCCCAACCCAAAGAATGGCAGGGCACATTTTTAACTTCTCATGCTTTCTCACTGCTAATTTTTGCTTTCTCAATCTTGAGAATGAGGAGGAGTGGAACTTCATGGCGGCCAGGTAGGAGAAGACAACAGCAGCATCTTTCTTTCCGGCAGCAAGGGGACAAAAACCAAAGGTGCCTGTGTATTCCTACCAACACCCTGACAGGTGGCAGAGGCTGAGTGACTGGCTGGGGCTGGGAGAGGCAGGGGCCCTTGACCAACTGGAGAGAGGGGAGGCCTTGCACAGCCTGGGGCACTCCCCTGCCCCACCCCAGCATTCCTCTCTCTTGGAAAATCTTCCCTGTTATCTCAAGAATCAGGGGACACTTGGGGGAGGGGAGGGCTAACATAGTCATTTCTCTGGTTCTCAGAGCCATCCTGGGTAGAATTGCCAGATGTTTTTCTAATTACTAGTGCAACGCTTTTAAGTTGAATGTGGTCTCAGCTTCGGATCTCCACAGTCTGGCCCCAGCCTCCCTTCCCAGCTGACTGCCATTCCCACCCTCTGCCTTCACTGTCCTGGTGTCATGCTCTCCCCTGAAGCCACACAGACCTGGTTTCAATCCCAGTGAAAAGAAAGATAGCGAAGTCGCTCAGTCGTGTCCAACTCTCGGCGACCCCATGGACTGTAGCCCACCAGGCTCCTCCATCCACTGAATTTTCTAGGCAAGAGTAATGGAGTAGGTTGCCATTTCCTTCTCCAGGGAATCTTCCCGGCCCAGGGAGCAAACCCAGATCTCCCACATTGTGGGCAGATGCTTTACCGTCTGAGCCACCAGGGAATCCCATGTAATCTCATATACAAAGGGTGGAGGCCTGTATAAATTATTTGCCCTGGAGCCCTGATCTCCCAATCCGATAAATGGGGCCAACAAATACCTACCTTATAGGGTTATTGGGAGAATGGAATGAGATGAAGACAGTTACCAAATACATAATTTGTGCCCTATAAGTCACTTCACTTTCACGTGCTGTTTCTGCCCCCTGCAACACTCTTGCTCGCTTTTCTTTCACCGTTCCCAATCCACATAGAACCAAGCAGAGCCCTGCCTCCTCGCCCAGGTGCAAAGGCCCCTCCATGCTGCCTGCCTCTTGCTTATAGAGAAGCTGAAGTCTCCCAGTCCCCCCTCCACTCCACCCCAACTCCCCGACCCCACCACAAAAAGAGCAGGCTCAAGTAGCTAATGACAGAGTCTCAGAAGCCTTCAGTGTCTGATGCATGTTCCTGAGTCATTTTACAGCTACGGTAACTGCCCACCAGAGGGGAAAGTTACGTGCATGAAGACCAGTCTGCAGCCATGGCATTAGCTGCTCCGTCTTGAGCAGTACTGAGCCTATGGCCACTACTGAACCTATGAACCAATGCCAAGAACCCTTAAGAGAATGCAGTTAACACTACTGCTCACAGTACTCTATATCTTGTGGGCATCAAAGTAATAGCTTGCTCTGTGTATGCAAGCAGGCAACTAAAACTGTCAGCAAAGAGACACTACTGTCGCATGTTGACATCTTTTGCTCTGTATCAGCATGAAGAATTTAAAGAAGATAGATCTTCACCCCTAGTCCCATAGAAATGGAATAATGCTCTGACAAGTGGGGATTTGCAAGCAGCTTTTGGCAGCAGAGAGCTCTTTGCGGAAAGAGTTCTCTGCAGGGGGCCTCTTTTGTCTTGTCACTTTAGCAAAACTATGTTGTAACTAACCTTCAACCAGGCACTCCCACCCTCTACTCATCTCTGGCCCAAGCAAACATTGCAAATCTTTGATCACACAATTCCTTGCCTAAATACACTGGTTCTTTCCATAGATCAAAGAAACAGAAATGAAGAATAAGTAATTAACCAATGACCTGATTTCTTAAATTCCCCTTCAGTAATCTCACAAACAAACTGTATAAACAAGATAACATCTAAAGTAAGATCTCTGAGGAGTCAACAAGCCTGCATCAGTGGAAGATGGCAATGAGTCTGATCCTGTATTTCCATAATTAATTGAAATTGCTTCCCCCTTTCCCTTTAAAAACTTTCACGGCCGAGCAGAATCTTGGGTTTGGGATGCAAAATCTTTGGATTTTAGGATTCATCTTCCCCCCTAGAATGTCAGCTGATTAAAAATGCTTTCTATTTCTACCAACATTTGCCTCCTGAGCATTGATTTTCAGGTGGCAAGCAGCTGGACCTGAGTTTGGTAATACAAAAAGTGTTCACCATCTCAGTAGAAGTCCCTGCCTGGCCAAGTCCCTCCTCTGAGCACATCATCCCCCAATCAAGTAGCTTCAGTTTCAAAGAATGGCCTCCTGGGTCCTCAGATATGGAGCTGTGATTTGAAAGCTGTGGCATGCATCCTGTAGCACATCTCAGGTTATGATTTGCCATCTCACGGTGAGTGGGAGAATAACTGAACCGGATAAGACCCAGCAATACCTTCTGGGGCCTTTCCTGGCCAGGCCTTCCCATATCCTTTGCTTTAGCTCCTCCCTTAAGTTAAATTGCTCGCTCAGTCGTGTCTTACTGTTTTGATACCCCGTGGACTGTAGCCCACCAGGCTCCTCCATCCATGGAATTCTCCAGGCAAGAATACTGGAGTGGGGTGCCATTTCCTTCTCCAGGGGATCTTCCCGACCCAGGGATCGAATCCAGGTCTCCTACATTGCAGGCAGACGCTTTGACCTCTGAGCCTCCCTTAAAAGTACCTAGATAAAAGTATTTGATGCAAATTTCCTGAGTTGTTTTGCAGAAGTGAAAATTCCCTCACCAAAAGGAAGATCTATTTGAAGACCCAGAGCACATAGCCTCAGGCCTTCGGGAACCTAAGGACTGATAAGGTTAACCCCTGTGACACCACCCTGCCTCACTATCAGCCAATCAGACAATTGTGTATGCACTGATTGCACTCCTCGCAACACCTCTCCCCCACCAACTGCCCTTTAAAAATGCTTCGCTGAAACCCCATGGTGGCTCAGCTGGTAAAGAATTGCCCTCAATGTGGAAGACCTGGGTTCGATCCCTGGGTTGGGAAGATCTTCTGGAGAAGGGAAAGGCAACCACTTCAGTATTCAGGCCTGGAGAATTCCGTGGACTATAGTCCATGGGGTCCATAGGGTCGCTAAGAGTCAGACATGGCTAGCAAGTTTCACTTCACTTCACTGCTGGGGAGCGTGAGGCTTTTCAGGGCATGAGTCACCTCATCTCCTGCAATAAATCTCTGATCGGAATTCTGACATTTCAGTTTGTTTGGCTTCACTGTAAGTTGAGCACAAGAACTTGTGTTAACATTGGGACCCACCCAGAACCTGAAAATTGGTATGAAGATGATTTTAAACGGAAGACATTTGAAATTCAATAGCTGCAGACAAAAGCCATCTCACAGCATCTTTCATCTACTAAAAGCAGAAACTTCTGAGAAATGAGAACTACCATAAATTCCCTCTTTGGGATGAGTCTGCTCCCAGGAGAAAGACCAAGAAAAATTGTATCATAAATCCCCTCTCCTGGGAAGTTTTATGGCTCTGAAGACAGAAAGACCACTGGCACCTACATAAACAAACACTGTCACAGACTGTCTTGTTGGCCTTTTGCTCTCCTAAAAACCCATTTGTCTTTCCAAAGGAAATCTGTCCATTCTTCTCATAGGAAACTTTCCTAGCCCTCCCTTTTCCCTGTGTGGGGGTGGGGAAAGTTTCCCTTCCCTTCTAAGGTTCTTTGGCTGGTCTAGTAGTTAAATTGACATAGGATAGATTAACAGGAGAAAAACAAAAGTTTAATAATGTGTATACACCCTTTGGTTGCAAAGAGTCAGAAATGATGACTGAAGCGACTCAGCACACACGCACGCACACACCCTTTACACATAGGAGAACTCAGGAAAACTGAGTAAGTTTCTGAAATGCCCAAAGCCATCATCTTAAATACATCTTCAGCTAAAGACAAAAAGAGATAGAAGGTGGTGGCAGGCAGGGGAATCAGTGATGGAAGGTAATCATGCAAAGCACAGTGAACAAGGGTAAGGTTGTTATGAAGAATTACGTATATACCTTCTTCATTGTTAACGGTTTCTAGAGATTTGGTCATCCTCCTCTTCCTGGTAGAAAGAGGGAGATACTCTCATGAAAAGAGGGAGATTTCTCTTTTAAATGTAAATATTTCTTGCAAAAGGAGAACTTCTACTTAGCTTTTAGAGATTTTCCTCTGTCTGCTGTTTCTTAAAAGCGTAAAATTTAAAAGTCTAAAATCACATACCGAAGAGCCACATCTTGGGGCAGTATATTTTGTGTCCCCTCTAAGTTAGATATTGTTTGAAAAAACAAACAAACAACAATATGAATTCTCCAGGCAAGAATACTGGAATGGGTTGCCATTTCCTCCTCCAGGGGATCCTCTTGACCCGGGGATCAACTTGCGTCTCCTGCATTGCAGGCTGATTCTTTTCCACTGACCCATCACGGAAGCCTCGGTATGATAGTTAATAGAATTGAGGTAAACGTTTATTTTTTTAAATTAGTATATTTGGTGGAGAAGGAAATGGCAACCCACTCCAGCATTCTTGCCTGGAGAATCCCACCGACAGAGGAGCGTGGTAGGCTACAGTCCACATGGCCACAAGAGTCGGACACGACTTAGCAACTAAACCACCACATGTTATATACAAGAACATGTCAAAATCTTAAGTCTACCATTGCAAAAGTTTGTGTATCTATTTCACAATTGTAAAAAATAAAAGATAACGTGTTGTTTCTTATGTTAAAGTCTATGTGTCAAAAATGGAACATACAGTAAATATTTCACATAAAATCTAATAGTATACATTAAAAAAGAAAAAAAATTAGTACATTTGAATGGACTTTATGTAAGATGGTTACATCTCTTTTGCCTGGTTATATTGTAGAATAGACTTTATGTCTTATTGGGGAATGGTTACCCTGCCTGGTGTTATAAATCTGCCCCTAGGGCAATATTAATTAACCATATTAAAGGAAACCAACAAGGTTACCTGAGCCCACACAATATGAAATAAAAACTGGGGGCTAATATTCAGGAGCTAATAAAAGCAATAATGGAGGGTTTTCTCTGCCCTGAGGGTAGATTGGTCTAGGTTTGACTTGTACACTCAGAAGGAAGGTCTTTGTTGAATGCCTTATGCAAATTTCGAAGGCATGATAAATTGAACTCTGAAGTTCTAGAACACAGAACTCTGTTTTTTGGTCATGCTATGAGGCAAGCGGGATCTTAGTTCCTTGACAAAGAATCAAACCCATGTGCCATGTAGT
>SJYQ01024818.1:408653-435020 GCA_006410935.1 Redunca redunca | reverse complement strand
TGACTTAAAGCTCAACATTCAGAAAACAAAGATCATGGCATCTGGTCCCATCACTTCATGGGAAATAGATGGGGAAACAGTGTCAGACTTTATTTTTTGGGCTCCAAAAATAAGACGCTTACTCCTTGAAAGAAAAGTTATGACCAACCTAGATAGTATATTCAAAAGCAGAGACATTACTTTGCCGACTAAGGTCCATCTAGTCAAGGCTATGGTTTTTCCTGTGGTCATGTATGNGAGCACCGAAGAATTGACACTTTTGAACTGTGGTGTTGGAGAAGAAGACTCTTGAGAGTCCCTTGGACTGCAAGGAGATCCAGCCAGTCCATTCTGAAGGAGATCAGCCCTGGGATTTCTTTGGAAGGAATGATGCTAAAGCTGAAACTCCAGTACTTTGGCCACCTCATGCAAAGGGTAGACTCATTGGAAAAGACTCTAATGCTGGGAGGGATTGGGGGCAGGAGAAGAAGGGGACAACCGAGGAAGAGATGGCTGGATGGCATCACGGACTCGATGGACGTGAGTCTGAGTGAACTCCGGTAGATGGTGATGAACAGGGAGGCCTGGCGTGCTGCAATTCATGGGGTCGCAAAGAGTCGGACACGACTGAGTGACTGAACTGAACTGATACATAGCATGTTATCCTATATAATATATACAAGGGGAAGAGGGCATGAGAGGATGAGATGGCTGGATGGCATCACTAATGTAATGGACATGAACTTGGGCAAACTCTCAGAGATGGTGAGGGACAGGGAGGCCTGGCGTGCTGCAGTCCATGGGGTTGCACAGTCTGACACAACTGGTGACTGACAACATTATATTGTATATGTTTTGTACTATATACATATATGTATGTAATGCATTATATATATGTAATTAATGCCATATGTTAATCACCTCCTGTGGGATTGGCTGTCCTCTCACCCCTGCCTTTTTAAAGTGTACATCTATTTGATATTTATATCAAATGGGCTTCCCTGGTGGCTCAGATGGTAAATAATTTGCCTGCAATGCAGGAGACCCAGGTTCAATCTCTGGCTCAGAAAGATCCCCTGGAGAAAGGTATGGCAGTCCACTCCAGTATTCTTGCCTGGAAAATTCCATGGGCAGAGGAGCCTGGCAGGCCACAGTCTATGGGGTCTCAAAGAGTCGAACAGAACTGAGTGACTAACACACGCACACATGCACATGCGTGTGCATACTTGCACACACACCCTGAATGGTTAGCATGATTTTCCTTCTCTTTTTTCCCATTATTTTTTTCCCTAAGGTGAATGTGCATCCGTTTTGCAGTTTGAAAATGTTATCGAGGAAAAGGAAAGCTGCCCATACCTTCCCACATAATCTCTGAATAACTGAATTTTTGAGGGTAAATTTTAAGTCTTATATATTCGTTCAGAAAAATACACAGCTCCTAAAAATACATAGTTCAGTGAATTTTCATGCACAACCAGATCAAGAAAAAACAGCCCCTTCATCCTATCCTTTACTGTCATCCCCGACCCCGGTAGGCGCCACTATTCTGACTCCCAATACCATATATTAGTTAGGCCTATTTTTAAATTTCTTAACGTGATGTGATCTTTTATGTCTGGCTTCTTAGCCCCATTCATGTTGTGGTCTGTTTATTTCCATTGCTGTTTGGTATTCTGTTGTATGAATGTACAAAATATATTTGTACCTATTGACATTTGAGTTCCTCCCAGTTTTGGGCTCATATAAATAGTTTTGGGAAATACACGCATACCTGTCTGTGGGTGGGTACCTAGGTGTGGAGGTGTTACAGATGTCCCACTCACGAGAGGCATCCAGAGAGGTTCCCAGAGTGGTTGTGGCTCTTAGTATGCCACCAGAAATGTGGGCGAGTTCTAGGGGCTCCACAGACTCGTCCATACTTGACACTGTCTGTTCTCTTCGTAGCCAGTCTGGTGGGTGTGTGGCGGTATCTCCTTGTGATTTTAATTTGCCCTTTCTGATGGCTAATGAAGTTATTAGCTTTCTAATGTCTGATTTTTTGTTATTAAATTGTGGAATTTCCTGTGTATTCTGGGTCTGAGTTCACTGATAGGTTTCTGCACACGTGGGCACAGGTGTTCTGTGTACAGAGAGAGCAGCTTCTTTCATGCCGTGGCTTGCGAGGTCATCTCTAACTAGTGTCTTGATAAACACAGATTCTAAATTTTAATGTAGTCACACTGTCAATGTTTTCCCTTTATGCTGGGTTCTTTTTGAGCCCCGTTTAGGACATCTTTGCCTGTCTCGTGGTCACGAGATGGTCTGTGACGTTCTCCTTTTTTAAAATATTTACTTTTATCTGTGTATTTGGCGGTGCTGGGTCTCCGTTGCAGCACACGGGGTCTTCTGTCTTCGCGGCGGCGTGCAGACTCTCTAGTTGCTGCGCGTGAACTCGTCAGTGGCAGCTTCCAGGGTCTAGTTCCCTGGCCAGGGATTGAACCTGGGCCCCCTGTGTTGGGAGCGTGGAGTCTTATCCAATGGACCACTAGGGAAGTCCCTATGACATTTTGTTTTAAGAAAAAAAGCTTTCATTAATTTTAAAACAATAAATTAATTTCTCAGACGTTGGCGTTGATATTGGGGGAATGTGGACTGCTGGCAGAAGCAATATGACTTTAAGGCTTCCAGTCTGTGTTAGTTTTCCTATGGCTCTTATAAAAAAATGACCACAAACTTGGTGACTTAAAACAACAGAAATGTATTTTTTCCTGGTTCTGGAGGCCAGAAGTCTGAGGTTAGTTTCACTGGATGGAAGTCAGGGTGTTGGCAGGGCCATGCTCCCACCGGATACTTTCAGGGAAAATTCTTCTTGCTTCTTCCAGTTTCTGGTGACTGCCAGCATTCCTTGGCTCGTGACTGCATCACTCCAGTTTCCGCCTCTGTCTTCGTGTTTCCTTCTCCTCTCTGTGTGTCAGATCTCCCTCTGCCTCCCTGTTAGAAGGACTCCTGTGAATGTGTTTAGGGGCCGCTTAGCGAATCCCTCCATCTCAAGATCCTTGAGTTAATCAGTCTGCCATTAGGCCTTCCCAGGTGGCTCTAGTGGGAAAGAGCCCGGCTGCCAGTGCAGGAGACGCAAGAGACAAGGGCTTGATCCCTGGGTCAGGAAGATCCCCCGGAGGAGGGCATGGTAACCCACTCCAGTATTCTTGCCTGGAGAGTCCCATGGACAGAGGAGCCTTCCAGGCCAGGGTCCTTAGGGTCGCAAAGAGTCAGACACGACTGAAGCGACTTAGTATGTGCCAAAAACTTTGCCATATAAATTAACAGTCATAGGTTCCAGGAATTAGGATGTGAACATCTTGGGGGTGGGGAATGCATTCCCGCAGTCACGAGTCCAAAGTGGTTCTTAAGCTCTTTGGCTCCCTTCTCTGTCCACCTTGCCTACCGTCCACTGGTTGCCATAGCGACAGCCATCTCTTTCAGGGAAGGGCGCAGGTTGCTGTCATGAGTGTAAGTGGGCTTGTTAGGCCAGATTGGTGGGCTCATTCATCTCTTCCTGGACCGAGCCCTTGGGCAAGTATTAAGTAGGTAATATTGTGTGGGAAATTGTTTCTAATGGCCATGAGTAAACCTAATTTCCTTTAACGGGCCAATCAGAGTTTCTTTGGGGTTTCTTTAAATACTAATTGAGCAATTAGTTTTAGAAGAATACATGTAATAATCTGTGCTTTCCATTTTATCAGAATGACTCATTAGTCCAAAGACTTCTTTTTCAAGTCATAGTAAACATACAATACTATAATCTTAGATGTTCCATTTCCACTGCGATTCCAATCTCAGTACTGACCCAAGAGAAATGAAGCTCACATCCACACACAGACTTGGACACGAACAGCAGCTTGGTTTGTAACAGCCAAAAACTGGAAACCACCCAAACATCCACCTATGAGTATACGGATAAGCAAACTGGTATATTCACAAATACATTACGACTCAACAACAGAAAGAAATCCAGTATAAATGACTGATGCGGCAGCAAAGAGGACCAAACTCAGATCTTTCTGAGTTAAACAGACCAGACTCTGAAAAGGATAAGCTCTAATGGTTCCACCCACTGATACATAAAACCCAAAGAGACAAAATGAATTCATGGTGATAAAAAGCAGAAATAGATTGCAAGGGAAGGGGAATGGACTGGAAAGAAGCACAAGGAACCTTCTTGGGGCTGAATTGGTGGTCACTTTAGACCCAGTGTACAGATGTTTCTCAGACCTTCCTCCCCCTGCGCTGGGCCAGGTGACAAACAGTTTTATCTGTGTAGTGGATGCTGGTCTCCACTGGCTGTCCATCACATGGCCTGGCAGGGTGTGTCCCATCAGACAGCAGTTTGAGAACCCTGGGAGGAGAGGAGAGACGTGGGCCTTTGTGTCCTGAAAGCAGGATTGAGATGGTTGTGCTGGAAACATGGGAGGCTCTCTGCATGTTTCCTCTGGGTGGCTCCTGATGAGTTTCGGGCTGGCCAAGACAGAATTAGAAAGAAAGCCGTTCCGAATTTGGTGTTTGATAACCCAGACTTGATGGGATTTGATCACAACCCAATGCTGTATTTGTGCCTTGTACAATGATACCAAGAACAACACGGCAATCAGGCAATGGGCACGATTCTGTTCTTTGAAGGCATTTGAGTCACGGATAGCTTTTTCACGCTGGGCGGTCGTTTCCAGAGGAATGTGTTTGTGTGTGGTTTGGTCCCTTTCTAGGAATCTTCTGATGAAAGTGTAACCGGTGGAAAGGCCTGCACCGGCCCTTCGTTGCTGTGCACGGGTTTCCTCTGGTTTCAGTAGGTGGGGGCCGCTCTCTAGTTGTGGTGCGTGAGCTCCTGTTTGCAGTGGCTTCTCTTGTTGGCAGAGCGCAGGCTCTAGGGCGTGTGGGCTTCAATCGTTGGGGCACTTGGGCTTGCAGGCTCTAGAGCGCAGGGGCACAGGCTTAGTTGCCCTGAGGCAGGTGGAGTCTTTTTAGAGAAGGAGTCAACCTATGGCCCCTGCGTTGGCAGGCAGATTCTTAACCACTGAACCACCAGGGAAGTCCCCAGCATCAGCTTTTAGTAACTCTTTCCCAGGATGTGTTAAGTGTTTGGGCAGTGCTGGTCACGTGGCCGGTGAACCACGAGCAGGGACTGGGAACTGCCCAGGACGCCATGGGATTCGGGTTCTTCCAAGTGCAGGTGAGACTCGGGGCTCTGTGTGAGTCCCTTGTTCCAGAGGAATTAGGTGGATTAGGTGATAGGTACATCCCTGTGATAGTCACGCCGTCAGAACCATGGTGGGCTGTGAACTGTGCAGGGAATGCCACCACGAAGGTTTTCCTGGCCCCTTTGTTGCTAACTAGAATCTAGACAGGAGTGGGAGACTTTCCCAGCCCTGCGTGACACACACATACCGCTGTGTGTAGTTAGGCCTGATGGAAGGTTCACACCCCACGTACTTGTTGAGGGCCTTGTGTGTAGATGCCAAATGCCGTGCGGTATAGCCAGAGAAAACTCAAAGAGATACGTGTACCCCACTCTTTATAGCAGCACAGTTCACAATAGCCAAGACATGGAAACAAGCTAAGTGTCTGTCAGCAGTTGAATGGATAAAGATTTGGTACATACACATGATGGAATCTTTACCATAAAACAGAATGAAATAATGCCATTTGCCACAGCAGGCATGGACTTCGAGGTGATCATACTAAGTGAAGTAAGTCAGACAGGGAAAGACAAATACTGTATGGTATCACTTATATGTGGCGTCTAAAATATGACACAAATGAACAAATTTACAAAACAGAAACAGATTCACAGACATGGAGAACAGACTTGTGGTTGCCGGCGGGAGATGAGGGGAGCGATTGGGAGCCTGGGATCAGCAGATGCAAACTCTTATATGTAGGATGGATGAACAACAAGGTCCTACTGGATAGCACAGGGAACTAGATTCAATATCCTGCAACAAAAGACCATGTGAAAGAATATATATATGTTTAACTGAATCACTTTACTGTACACAGAAATTAACACGCATTGTACATTAACCATGCTTCAGTTAAAAAAATAAATAAATGCCATGTGAGATGTGAGAGACGAAAGAAAACAGCACAGATCCTGCCTTACGAGGCTGGCAGCCTGTAATGGGTGGCAGACTTTTCCCGTAAAGGGTCAGACAATTAATATCTGGCTTTGTGGGCTCCACAGTCTCCATGGCAACTCGTCTACTCCTCTATTGTAAACAAGCGGGTGTGTCTGTGTTCCAATAAGACTTTGTTTACAAAGGCAGGTGGTGGGCTGGATTTAGCCTATGGGCTGTGGTTTGACCATCCTTGGTCTGAAATGACGCGCAGACCCCTTACTCAGGTAGTCGGGGCAGCTGAGTGTGGTGGCTAAGGGTAAGGATTCTGCGGTCCAGCAGCCTGGGCTTGCATCCCAAACTTGCTGTTGACTATTAATATCTGTGTGGCCTTGGACCAGCTATTTAACCTCTCTGTGCCTTGGTTTCTTCATCTGTAAAATGGGGATGTTACAGTGAGTGTGTCATAGTGTTGTTGGGATCAGCTGCCAGACTTCATGTAAAGGGCTTAGAATAGGGCATGGCACATGGGAAAGGAATGGCTACCCACTCCAGTATTCTTGCCTGGAGAATCTCACGGACAGAGTAGCCTGGCGGTCTACAGTTCATGGGGTTGCAAAGAGTTGGACACGACTGAGTAACTAACACTTTTATGATATGGGGTGGGGTGGGTGGTGGTGATGCTACCCGAGAAGAAGCTCCAGGGGAGAGCCTCATCTCCACCTAGGGATAGGAGACAAGAGGGTCTCTTCAAGACCCTCTCTTGAAGAGAGGGGTTCATTGTGCAGTCTGGGGCTTGGGGAGGGCTTCCCTGGTAGAAGCTCTGTGGGTACAAAGGTTGGGAGGTGTGGAGTGAGGGAGATGGTTTGGTATGGCTGGAACTCAGGTGGTATGTAGGCTTGGCCGGAGACCAAACGCTAAAAGCAGCCTGTGTTGGAAAAACCTGCTTCCTGAAGGACTCTCAAGCCACCATCAGCACAGGTCATAACCGTCAGTGCTGCCAGAACCAGGAGGGATACCTTTGTGGGCCCAGGGACCCTTGGATGCTTTAGATTTACAATTTAATCCTTAGCATGAGGTAAGAGGTGCTACAGATCTATCCAGCCTTCCCTTCTTCTACAGTCACAGAGCCCTAGTTTTTAGCTGTATACATGCTTTATCCTTGAGAAAACTATCTTTGCACCGCACATTCCCCCTTATAGGGAATAGAGTTGTCACATAATGGTTTCCTGGAACCTCCTTTGTACCTTTCCCCCTTTTTTCCCTTTCTTAAAGACATGTGGCCAAAACTGGAATATGGACGTGGTGTCTGGAATTGCAGCAGCCATCTTGAGTTTTTAGGCCACTGGAATGAAGGCCATAAAGACAGAAGGCACCTCTGAGGACTTTGTTGATCAGAAAAGTGAAAGTGTTGGTTGATCAGTTGTGTCTGACTCTGTGTGACCCCATGGACTGTAGCCTGCCAGGCTCTTCTGTCCATGGAATTCTCTAGGCAAGAATACTGGAGTGGGTTGCCATTCCCTTCTCCAGGGGATCTTCCTGACCCAGGGATTGAACAAAGGTCTCCTGCGTTGCAGGCAAATTCTTTACTATCTGAGCCACCTGGGAAGCCTCAGTTGACCACCTCACAAATCCTGGGCTACTATCTTCTGGAATTTTCTATGATAGACATAATAAGCCTCACTTTTAAGCCAGTCTTCACAGCCAAATCTAACCCTGACTGTTGTAGGTGGGGTCTCTATTTTGCAGGTGTAGAAACTGAGGCACAGAATGACCTCAGTTGCCTTGCTAGTAAGTTGTGGAGTCAGCATGGTCTGACTCTGGAGCTTGCTTTCTTTTCACCACCCTGGAAGGAACTTGGAGACCTTCTTCCCACTCATTTTATAGAGGAGATCACTGAGGGCTTTGCCTCAGGGTAAAGCAGCCAGGCATTTCACTGCCAGGCAGTCATTGCTCAACATTTTCCTGTTCGCTCTCTCCAGCCCTGGCCTTCCCTGAGAAGGGCCTCTGTGCTGTCATTAGCGATTTTCTAGCCCAGCATTGGGTGGCATCTCTTTCTGTGAGGAGCTGATGTTTGGTGGGTTTTTCCTAGTCAGAAGCAGGCGCTTTTTCGGGCTGTGTGTTCAGAGCTTTCACCACCTCGCCCCTTGCCTCCTGCAGCCCTTCGGAAGGTCTTCTTATGCCTGTCCTGTCCCGTCTTCACTCGGGCTCCCAGGACAGGCTGAGGGGCCTCTTGGACCCTGTGAATCTTAGGAAGCTCTGGCCGGAGTCTTAATTGCTGGGGAGGCCTCCCAAATCCACACTCCCAAATCAGAGTGTGGACTTTGGGTGAAGTGGGAGCGCATATTTTGAATGCATTTTGGTTTTGGGATTCTTATGTAGCTGAGTTCCACCCTATTACTAATGCCTTAAAAATGGCCTCCCGACCCATTTGGCGAACTTTACTTGGGCGAACTTTACAGAGCTTTACTGTGTACGTGTTCCAGCTGACTCATTTCATGGACTGAGCCCTAAAAAATGGAGCAGGACAAAAGCCAGTTTGTACTGTGAATGCTGTTGAGAGGGTATTGTTGCACCCTTATTTTATATCTGTATCTGTATCATACTGCGTTTTGCCACTTTTTATACTAGCAATATTCTTGTGGTCATTTTTATTCTCCTGGCTAATCTGCATCTTTTTCCTTTTTTGTGAGAAGTCTGCCCTTGATACCTTGGCCCAAAGTGCATTGTAACCCTGTTTTAGTCATTTAATTAATTTGGAGTTTCCTATAACTGAAATTTTTGTTAAACATCAGTTTCTGTGATACCCTTGGAGTGAACTGAAACTCAGGAAAAGAGTATTGAAAGCCAAAACTCTACATTTTTTTTTTCTCACATTTTTCTCACAAGTTAGGATTGACATAAAAGTGCTTTAGAAAATCTCTATGTCAGAGAAACAGAACTAAACTTATGGAATCAAGCTTAAGCCTAGGGGAAGTCATCTTTTTGAACATAAGCATAGGATAACCTAACTAGAAAGAGACAAAATCATAGTTGCTTATGTCATGAAATTGAATTTCTGCTTATCTAGAACTGGCTTCCTTTTCCTTTCCAGCAATGTACCAGTTATTGGTATTCTTAGTGTTTTTTGTTTTGTTTATTTCCATCTTTAGTTTTGCTTTTTTAGTTTGAAGCTGTAAATTCCTTTTGAAAACTACAAAGTGTACATTTTGTACTAACTAAATATAACTTGTGATCTGATTTTTTGTGTGTGTGTAAATGACATTATTATGCCAGAAAATTTGTGTGCAGTCTATAGCTAATAGTACAGTATCCATGTTAATTGTTTGATTTTAATATTTGTACACTGAAGGATTTAGGGGTCAAGGGACATTATTTTGGCAACTTATTCTCATGTAGTTCTGGAAAAATATATTTATAGAGAGAAAAGATAACTTTGTATCATTGTTGGAACTTTGTTAAACAGTTAGCAAGAATTTGTTTGGCCGGTTTTCACTCTTTTGGGCTGCACTGGGTCTTCCCTACTGTGGTCAGGCTTTCTCTAGTTGCAGCATGTGGAGGCGTCTCCAGTTGTAGAGCATGGTTTCTAGACTGCGTGAGCTCAGTAGTTGCCCTATGTGGACTTAGTTTTTCTGTGGCATGTGGGATGTTAGTTCCCTGAACCAGGGATCAATCTGTATCCCATGCATTACAAGACAGATTCTTTTTATTTTTTTAAATATAATTTATTTATTTTAATTGGAGGTTAATTACTTTACAATATTGTATTGGTTTTGCCATACATCAACATGAATCCGCCATGGGTATACACGTGTTCCCCAACCTGAACCCCCCTCCCTCCTCCCTCCCCATACCATCCCTCTGAGTCCTCCCAGTGTACCAGCCCCAAGCATCCAGTATCATGCATCGAACCTGGACTGGTGATTTGTTTCTTATATGATATTATACGTGTTTCAGTGCCATTCTCCCTAATCATCCCACCCTCGCCCTCTCCCACAGAGTCCAAAAGACTGTTCTATACATCTGTGTCTCTTTTGCTGTCTCACATACAGGGTTATCGTTACCATCTTTCTAAATTCCATNCACCCTCTCCGGCATTTATTGCTTGTAGACTTTTGGATCACAGCCATTCTGACTGGCATGAAATGGTATCTCATTGTGGTTTTGATTTGCATTTCTCTGATAATGAGTGATGTTGAGACTCTTTTCATGTGTTTGTTAGCCATCTGTATGTCTTCTTTGGAGAAATGTCTATTTAGTTCTTTGGCCCGTTTTTTGATTGGGTAGTTTATTTTTCTGGAATTGAGCTGCAGGAGTTGCTTGTATATTTTTGAGATTAGTTGTTTGTCAGTTGCTTCATTTGCTATTATTTTCTCCCATTCTGAAGGCTATCTTTTCACCACTTATCCTCAATGGTGAAAAATTGAAAGCATTTCCCCTAAAGTCAGGAACAAGATAAGAGTGCCCACTTTCACCACTACTATTCAACATAGTTTTGGAAGTTTTAGCCACAGCAATCAGAGCAGAAAAAGAAATAAAAGGAATCCAAATTGGAAAAGAAGAACTAAAACTCTCACTGTTTGCAGATGACATGATCTTCTACATAGAAAATCCTAAAGACTCCACCAGAAAATTACTAGAGCTAATCAATGAAAAGTTGCAGGATATAAAATCAACACACAGAAATCCCTTGCATTCCTATACACTAATAATGAGAAAATAGAAAGAGAAATTAAGGAAACAATCCCATTCACCATTGCAACGAAAAGAATAAAATACTTAGGAATATATCTACCTAAAGAAATTAAAAACCTATATATAGAAAACTATAAAATACTGGTGAAAGAAATCAAAGAGGACACTAATAGATGGAGAAATGTACCATGTTCATGGGTTGGAAGAATCAATATAGTGAAAATGAGTATACTACCCAAAGCAATCTATAGATTCAATGCAATTCCTATCAAGCTACCAACAGTATTTTTCACAGAGCTAGAACAAACAATTTCACAATTTGTATGAAAATACAAAAAACTTCAAATAGCCAAAGCAATCTTGAGAAAGAAGAATGGAACTGGAGGAATCAACCTGCCTGACTTCAGTCTCTACTACAAAGCTACAGTCATCAAGACAGTATGGTACTGGCACAAAGACAGAAATATAGATCAATGGAACAAAATAGAAAGCCCAGAGATAAGTCCATGCACCTATGGACACCTTATCTTTAAAGGAGGCAAGAATATACAATGGATTAAAGACAATCTCTTTAACAAGTGGTGCTGGGAAAACTGGTCAACCACTTGTAAAAGAATGAAACTAGAACACTTTCTAACACCATACACAAAAATAAGCTCAAAATGGATTAAAGATCTAAACGTAAGACCAGAAACTATAAAACTAGAGCAGAACATAGGCAAAACACTCTCCAACATAAATCACAGCAGGATTCTCTTTGACCCACCTCCCAGAATACTGGAAATAAAAGCGAAAATAAACAAATGGGACCTAATTAAAATTAAAAGCTTCTGCACAACAAAGGAAATTATACAGGGCAGATTCTTAACCACTGGACCACCAGGGAGGTTCCTGGCCTATTTTTATAAAAAGACTATGTGGCATGCAGCATCTACTTCTTGGCTGAATGTAGCATGTAGCTAATAAAAATTACCCAGTTTGCCTTAACTTTAATCTTCTCAAGTGGCCACTAAGGCAGCCATTCTGTGGTCTTCATCCACTACTTTTTGGAAGCTGCTTCAGGTGTGGTAAGATAGACAATTCCAGATGTTAACTGGTGGAAATTGTTCATGCCTGTGAGCAGCTGTCCATGAAATTAGATAAAGCTGCAGTATTTGCAGCTCGTGGAAAGAACATTCGACCAGAGGCTTGGACGATTTGTGTTTTTATCCCTTTCCCGTTTAGTTGTTAATTTTCTTTGAATGCCAACAATTTTGTTTTCCATCCGTAAACAAGACGAAGTGGGAGATATATTGCTTGTTCCCTCTGTGACATAGAAAGAATGAATTATAATTTATAACCACTTTAAACCTACAACTTTATTTAATAAATACATTCTATTATCTAGAATTATGGTGATCTTTGTTGTAAAATTACCTGGAAGCATTCATTGAATAAAGAGGACAAAGGCAATGTGTCTTGGGAGTTTTGTGTGATGATGGACTTGCTTCTGGGAGCAGCAGCTCTGGGCTCATCTGATGGCCGTGACTTCGGGACTGTAGATGAAGGCTTTGGGACTGGGTGTGGGCTCAGAGCTTTTCTCCTCTTCCCCTGGTTACCTTTCCACACTGTTGATTGTATCCTTTGATGCCCAAGAGTTTTAAAGTTGGATATAGTCCCGTTTGTCTGTTTTTGCTTTTGTTGTCTTTGCTTTTGGTGTCATAGTCAAGAAATCACTGACAAGTCCAACGTCATGAAGCTTTTCTACTATATTTTCTTTTGGTGTTTTATAGTTTTAGGTCTTAGGTATTTAATCTGTTTTGAGTTGATTTTTGCGTACAATGTAAAATAAGGGCCCAACTCCATTCTTTTGGATATGGAGATCCAGTTTTCCCAGTACCACTTGTTGAAGAGACTCTTTTTCTTGCTGAGTATTTTTGGCACCTTTTTCAGAGATCTTATGACCACATAGAGAACCACATGCTGTATGGGCTCTCTATTCTATTTCATTGGTCCACTTGTCTGTCTTCATGTCAGCACCACATTAAGATGATCACTGTAGCTTTGTAATGTGTTTTGGTATTAGAACTGTCAGCCTTGTTCTTTGTTAAAATTATTTTGGTTCTTCAGGGTCCCTTGAGATTCTGTATGAATTTTAGAATTAATTTTCTATTTCTGCAAAAAAAAAAAATGCCACTGGGATTTTGCTAGGGTTTGCACTGAATCTGTAGATCACTTTGGTTGGTATGAGCTTTAAGATATTAAGTCTTAAAAAATATTATCTTTCAATCCAAAGACATGTGGGTTAGCTTTCCATATATTTATATCTTCTTTAATTTCTTTCAGAAATGTATTGTAGTTTTTAGTGTATAAGGTTCTCACCCTTTTGGTTAGGTTTATTCTTCTAAAATCTTTTTTGACGTTTAGTTTATTTACAATATTGTGTTAGTTTCGGGTGTACAGCAAAGTAATTCAGTTATATATATATGTGTGTGTGTGTGTGTGTGTGTATGTGTATGTATGTATGTATGTATATGTTTTCAGCTCCTTTTCCATTATAGGTTGTTTTGTGAAAGGTACTGAATATAATAGTTTAGATTTATTATTAAGTATTCATTTTGATGCTATTGTAAACAAAAACCGTTTTTTTTCTGTTGATTTAAAAAATATTATTTATATATTTTTCTTCCCTTCCCCCTAAAATTTATTTTTAATTAAAGTATGTTGTTTTACAACGCTTTGTTGATTTTTGCCATACATCAGCATGAATCAGCCGTAAGTATATACATGTCCCCTTCTTCCTGAACCTCCCTCCTGCCTCCCTTGCTCTGTTGATCTTTTTATCTTGCAACTTTGCTGAATTCTTTCATTACTTCTGACAGGTTTTTAAATTTTTTGTGGCGTCTTTAGTAGTTTTTATACATGTCATTTGCAAAGCTATTTTACTTCTTCCTTTCCAGTTTGGATGCCTTTTATTTCTTTTTCCTGTCTAGTTACTCTGGCCAGACCCTCCTATCCTCTGTTGAATAGAGATGGTGGGAGTGGGTGTCCTTGCCTTGTTCCTGATATTAGAGGAAAAAGCTTCAGTCTCTGCTGTTAGTATGGTGTTAGCTGTGGACTTTTCATAAATGGCCTTCATTATGTTGAGATAGCTTCCTTCTATTCCTAATTTGTTTAGTGTCTTTATTATAGAAGGGTCTGCTACCTGCTTTTGCAAAGTGTTATTGAAACACACTCATGCCCATTTGTTTACACATTGCCCATGTATGTTGTCACTCTACAGTGACAAAGTTAAGTAGTTGCAACAGAGACTTTGAGGCCAGCAAAGACTGAAATGGTTACTGTCTGGCCCTTTTCTAATCGCTGCTTTCAGCTATTAATGTGGTAAATTACACTGATTGCGTTTTGAATTTTGAACCAGCCTTGCTATTCTGGGATAAACCTCACTTGGTTATGGTGTGTTATACTTTTTTATGTTGTTGGATTCAGTCTGCTAATATTTTGTTAAGGACTTTTGCATCTTTGTTTATGAAAAGTATTTGTTTGCAATTTTCTTATCCTGTCTTTGGTTTTGGTATCAGGGTAATGTTGGCCTTAAAATGAGTTGGGAAGTATCCTTCTTGTTATATTTTCTGGAAGAAATTGTGTAGAGTTGGTGTTATTTCTTCCTTAAATATTTGGTAGAAATCACCAGGGAAACCATCTGGCCTGAAGATTTCTTATTTTGGAAGGGTTTTTAACTACAGATTCATTTTAAAAATAGTCATAAAGCTATTCAGATTATCTGTTTCATCTTGGGTGTGTTTTGGTAGTAAATGCTTTTTGAGGAATTGGTGCATTTCTTATAAATTGTTGAATTTATAGGATGTATAAAGTTACTTCTACTATTCCCTATTATCCTTTCAATATCTTGGAAGCCTATAGTGATATTCCCTTTTTCTTTTTCCTGTTATTGATAATTTTATGTCTTTGACAGTCTTGCTAGAGATTTATTTATTGATCTTACTAAGAACCAGCTTTTTGTTTCATTGGTAGTTTTTATTATTTTATTTTTTTTTAAAAATATTTATTTATTTGGCTGAGCTTGGTCTTAGTTGTAGCACACAGATCTTCAGTGTTTGTTGTAGCATGTGGAATCTTTAGTTGCAGCCTGTGGGATCTAGTTCCCTGACCAAGAATCAAAGCCAGGCTCCCTGCATTGGGAGAATGGAGTCTTAGCCATTGGACCCCCTAGGAAATTCCTATTGTTTTCTATTTTTAATTTTTTTTACTTCTGTGCTAATCTTTTAAATTCTTTCCTTCTGCTATTTATGTTTAGTTTCTTCTTTTCCTAGTTTCTTAAAGTAGAAGCTTACATTATTGAATTCTTTCATCGTTTCTAGTGTAAATATTTAATGCTATAAGTTTCCCTCAAACACTGCTTTAGTTGCCTTCACATGTTCTGATATGTTGTATCTTCATTTTAGTTAGGTTCAAGGTATTTTCTAGTTTCCCTTGAGTCTTTCTCTTTGACTTATGAATTATTTAGAAATGTGTTAATTTCCAAGTGTTTGAAGATTTTTCTGTTATCTTTCTGTTACTCATTAATTTCCTTATGGTCAGAGAACATACTTTGAATTAATTCAGTTATTTAATTTTTATATGGGTTGTTTTATGACCTTGGTTATGTTCTATCTTGGTGAATGTTCCATGTATACTTGAAAATAATATGCATTCTCTCATCATTGGGAGAATTGTTCTGTAAATGTCAATTAGATCCAGTTCACTGATATTTTTTCAGTTCTTCTATGTCCTGATTGACCTTAAAAAGTCTTTATTTTATAATTTTGGAGCTGTGGTCTAGAAAGAAAGCATAACTCCTGCTTACAATGTCATATATATTCAAAATTTCCCCTTAATTTGTGTTCCTTCACAGACTGCCTTATTTGTATATTTAATTTTCTTGAATATAACCTGCATAGGAGCTTGATTGGAGAAGGAAATGGCAACCCACTCCAGTGTTCTTGCCTGGAGAATCCCAGGGACGTTGGAGCCTGGTGGGCTGCTGTCTATGGGGTCGCACAGAGTCGGACACGACTGAAGCGACTTAGCAGTAGCAGGAGCTTGATAGTTGTCCATTTTTGGGGAAAGCACACAAACATTACAGGGCAGGGTGCTCTTCACTTTGTTTTATGAGGTCTTCTCCATGACTGTCTGGCACCTGCCATTATTTTAGGTAAATTCCTGAAAAATCAGTTTTAGAGCTACTTAGAAATGTTTTTGGACAGTTTAGCTCAGTCCAATGAGGAATTAATGTAAATATATTGGTTACCAACTGAAGATTGATAAAATAATTATGCATTGGTTCTGGGAATTCCCTGGTTAGCGTTTGGGGCTTTCACTGCCATGGGCTCAGCTTCCATTCTGTAAGCTGTGTGGCACAGCCAGAAGACAAAATATGTGCACTGATTCTGCTGAGTGGGTGAATGGCCACTGAAGATAGTCTCAGACCAGAACTCCCCCGTTAAGAGTGCCAAGTAGACCAAGTCCTGGGGAGACATCTGTGCAGGGAGCCTTTAGATAAGCCAGGCTCATCCATCCCCTTAACAACGTGGGGATTTCCCTGTATCCGCTAAGACTTCCACTCCAGCTTTGAATATGCAAAATCTTCGAAATATTTTGAGCCTCTTTTGGAGCCAGGATGGACCTCAGACCACATCTGTAGAAAAGGGGTCATTAGACCTCTGAGTCTTCTGTTAGACCCCGCAACTGAGGACCCTAGGCTGGACTGGGGTCTGGTGTCTCACACAGGCAACACCTTGATCTCTCTCCTTTTCTCCCCATCCCAGCTTGTGAATGATGTCAAGACTGTGCCCTCCAAATGGGGGTGGTAGAAAATGGTTCCTGGGATGATGGTAGTGAAAATGTGTTAGTTTTTAATGTATAAAATGCAGATATAGATAAGAGTTCATGAATAGATGTACAGTCTATCTCTTGTATTAATTTCATTGCAGGGGGAGGACACTGAAGGAAATTTGTCTGAAAAGGCTCCCTAGGAAACTGACGATGATAACAAAGGTTGAGAAATATTGCTTTAAATTGAAGATGCTGAGATAGGCCCGAGTTGAAGGGCTACTGGGATTTGAACAGTTTCTAATTGAGGGAGGTGGAGAGTGATGCTTCAGAATTTTATTACAAGAAAATATTTTTATCCAGAGACTTTCAGTGACTGAAACAAAAGGAAAATAGGCCTAAGTTACATCATGAATGTGAGGTGGTTGTTAAGAGCTTTATTAAATAACATGGGGAGAATTTCCTTCTGCCTGGAGTCCTTTAGGAAAGGTCCTGTGGGAAGTAAATCAGGTCTCCTGGGAGGCTGTTAGTTCACTGGGTGGCTGGGGAAGGAGCCTTCAAATCAGTATTTTAAGACCCGGGATCCGTGTTTTACCACCCATTCTCCCAGTGGTTCAGACGATTGGCAACATTAGAGTATGGAGTGTGTATTAGGTGGTTCTATTGAATCACTGTTAACTGTCAGAAATTAATAATTGCACTGTGGTTATATAAGAGAATGTTCTTAGGAAATACATAATAAAGTATTTCAGAATAAAAGGAGATGTCTGTGCTTCACCGTGGTTCCAGAAAACCAGTCTGTAAGGAGAGAGGGTGCAGGAAGGGGAGGAGGAGGGAGCTGGTTAGGTGTGGATGGAGGGGCGGAAAGGCAGGGGCAGGGGAGGAGAGGAGAGAGAAAGAGCCAGAGTTAGGCAAATGCAGGTGCCAGAGCATCAGTGACTGTTGAATATGGGTGAAGGAGATGTTGGGCTATGCAGGTGGAGCTCATGGTAAAGAACCCACCTGCCAGTGCTGGAGACGGGGATCGGATCCCTGGGTCACGAAGATCCCCTGGAGCAGTGCTTGGCAACCCACTCCAGCATTCTCGCCTGGAGAATCCCGTGGACAGAGGTGCCTGGTGGCCTACAGCCCATGGAGTGGCAAAGAGTCGGACACGACTGGGCGACTTGGCACACACACAGTACACAGTAGTTCTCTGTAATAGTTTTTCAACTCTCTGTAAGTTTGAATCGTTTCAGAGTACAAAGAAAAAAAATTGAAAAGTAAGAAAGCACTTGCCTTCTTTGAGAAACATGAGTCACACTGTGTCCTGTGATGTTATTTGATTTGATGCTTTATTTATTTATATTTTTAATTAAGGATAGTTGATTTACAATGTAGTGTTAATTTCTGGTGTACAGCAAAATGCTTGTTATATATGTATATTCTTTCTCATATTCTTTTTCATTATGGTTTACCATAAAATATGGAATATAGTTTCCTGTGCTATATAGTAGGCCCTCTTTGTTTACCATTCATATGGATAAACATCTGCTCATCCCAAACTCCCAGTCCATTCCCCCCACCCCATAATATTATTTGAAATTGTCAAGTCATTGAGTAGTTTGAGTAAAATGTCACTATATTGCATGAGCCTGGGGAGCAGGTGTTGCTCCAGGTCCTGGCACAACGCGGGGCTGCAGTAGGCTCTCAATAAATATTCTTTAGGATGAATGGAGTCACAGCAGCAATGGCACGGTTTTGGAGTTCGCCTTGCCCTGCTTTGCACGTGTTTCCCTGGACACACCTCTCTGTGCCTCTGTGAATTCTCTGAAAATCACCAAGAGGACAGGGTTTGTCGCAGGAACATTGCATTACAGCTAGTGATACGGAAGACTGAAACCCTAACTTTAGGCTTCTTGCTGGGAGAGGCACCCGAGGCACCTGGCAGACATCCCTGCCGTGTTGGTTCTCATTACAGTGCAACGCCTTCAAAACACTGTTCAAAGTGAAAGTGAAAGTGAAGTTGCTCAGTCGTGTCCGACTCTTTGGGACCCCATGGACTGTAGCCCACCAGGCTTCTCTGTCCATGGGATTTTTCAGGCAAGAATTACTGGAGTGGGTTGCCATTTCCTTCTCCAGGAGATCTTCCCGACCCAGGGATTGAACCCGGGTCTCCCGCATTGTAGGCAGACGCTTTACTGTCTGAGCCACCGGGGAAAAACTTTAGGGAGAAGCTAAAGTTACTTTTTTATGGTAAAATATATATGACATAAACTGTACCATCAAAAAAAGTATTTATTTTGTTCACTTTTGACTGCCCTGGGTCTTGGCTGCTGCACCCAGGCTCTCTCAAGGTGCGGGGCATGGGCTTCTCGTTGTAGTGGCTTCTCTTGTTGCCGAGCACGGACCGTAGAGCGTGGGCTCAGTGGTGTGGCACACAGGCTTAGTTGCCCTGCACCATCTGTAATCTTCCCAGACAGGGGACTGAAGCTGTGTCCCCTGCATTGGTAGGCAGATTCTCAACCACTGGACCACCAGGGCAGTCCCCATTTCAACCTTTTTGAAATGGACAGTTCAGTGGCATTAAGGACACTCAGACTGTTGTGAAACTGTGGCCACTCTTTATCTCTAGAAGGTTTCCATCCCCCTAAACTGAAACTCTGTATTCATTACACAATAACTTATTATTTGCTTGGCAGGCCATTTATTCTCCAGAATTATAATTGTTAGTGACGGTAGGCTCCAGGACCCCAGGTCTCAAATTGATGGCACCGAGAATAGAGAACTTACTTTAATTAATTATCTTGCTGCTGCTGCTGCTGCTGCTAAGTCGCTTCAGTTGTGTCCGACTCTGTGCGACCCCATAGACGGGAGCCCACCAGGCTCCCTCGTCCCTGGGATTCTCCAGGCAAGAGTACTGGAGTGGGTTGCCATTGCCTTCTCCGAATTATCTTGCAGGAGGACACTAACAAGTTTAACAGGAACATCTACTGCCGGTTTATAGAAGTTAACTATCCCTGAAGATTATAACATACATGGGAGGAGGGGCAAGAGAGGGTAGGGAATTAAGAAGTACGAACTATTATGTAGAAAATGTGCCGCAAACTAACACAACACTGTAAGGCAACTATATTCCAGTAAAAATTAATTTAAAAATAGCTACAAGAGTATATTTAAATTAAAAGACGCTTACTCCTTGGGAGGAAAGTTATGACCAACCTAGACAGCATATTAAAAAGCAGAGACAACACTTTGCCAACAAAGGTCCGTCTAGTGAAGGCTGTGGTTTTTCCAGTAGTCATGTATGGATGTGAGAGTTGGACTATAAAGAAAGCTGAGCGCTGAAGAATTGATGCTTTTGAACTGTGGTGTTGGAGAAGACTCTTGAGAGTCCCTTGGACTACAAGGAGAGCAAACCAGTCCATCCTAAAGATCAGTCCTGAGTGTTCATTGGAAGGACTGATGTTGAAGCTGAAACTCCAATCTTTTGGCCACCTGATGCGAAGAACTGACTCATTTGAAAAGACCCTGATGCTGGGAAAGATTGAAGTCTGGAGGAGAAGGGGATGACAGAGGATGAGATGGTTGGATGGCATCACCAACTCAATGGATATGAGTTTGAGTAAACTCTGGGAGTTGGTGATGGACAGGGAGGCCTGGTGTGCTGTGGTCCATAGAGTCTCAAAAAGTTGGACACGACTAAGCGACTGAACTGAACAAGAATATATTTACAGCACAGAGAATACAGCCAATATTTTATAATAACTAAATGGAATATGACCGTTACAAATCATGAATCACCATTTTGTACACCTGTAACTTATGTAATATTATGCATCAACTATACATCAATAAAAATTTTAAAAAATTATAGCAATCACTATAATATATACTGTTTAAAGTGAAACATAAGAGCTCTAAGGCTTTTTAAAATACTTCTTAAAATTAACCTAATGGTGGCATAATTAGCAGACAGATGTACCTGTTTTCAGTGTATAGTTTGATGACTTTTGTGTCTTTTTTTTGTTTTCTTAATACAGATACTATTGCATCCTTGATTTTTGGTAGTGCTGAGGTCTTATTAGTTCCCTTACCAGGGATTGAACCTGGGCTCTTGGCAGAGAAAATGCTGAGTCCTGACCACTGGACTACCAGGGAATTCCCTTATTCTCTATTTTAATGACTTTTCTGTCTAGTTATAAAAGTATTATTTCATGTTCCTTATGCAAAACTTAGAAAATTCAGAAAAGAGTAAAGAGGAAATACAAGACCATTAAGAATGATCGCCTCTTTCTTTAAAAATAAACTCTTTTTTAAAAAGCGGTTTTAGGTTTCATGCAAAATTGAGTGGAACTGCAGAGTTCCCATATACTCTCTGCACGTCCCCCCAGCCTCTCTTATTACATTTTAAATTATAAAGTGACATCTGCCTGCTAAGATACAGTTCAGTGCTACCAGCCTCCCAAGCTTCCTGCGGGTGGGGGCCCACTTTTCTCCCGGAGCTTCGCTGGCACTTGGGTTCCTCTTTCCCTTGTTTGGTGGCTCGTGACAGTGTCAAGCCGGGAAGGCAGCCACGGGGTTTGTGTTTGCCTGGTGTGTCTTCAGTGTTTGGTGGTTGAGCCAGCAGGTGATTGGAACAGCTTGAGAATTCTGTTTGTTATAGACTTGCTTAGAAGTATTCTTTTTGCAGTGAGTTCTACATGGAGACTCTTAAGATGGCTCTGGACAGTAAAAAAGTAAAGCTCTGGTTTCCTGATGAATGATTAACCCAAAGAGGCACCTGGGTATTTTTGAGCTGTGAGGTGGTTTATGCTAATTTTCAGACAGCTTTTGTGTATAAGCAGGTGTGTTCCAACTCTTTGTGGGTGAGTTTTTTTTGGACTTTGGAGTGTATTTTCCTTTCAAAATGAGGAAGAAGGGTTAAAGAGGATGGTTTGCGGTTAATTTCTCCCAAGTGGTGAGCAACATTGTGTGTGTGTGTGTGTGTGTGTGTGTGTGTGTGTGTGTGAGTGGACGTGGGTTATACCCTTGAGAGGGAGAGAAATGGTCACAGTCTCTTGTAGCAGTTTCCAGAAGTCAGGAAGGTTCAGAGACACTTGGTTTCTGAGCCGATGGAGGGGAGACAGAGCGGCAAAACTCCCATTCTTACTGGGAACTGAATAGTTACAAGCTGTGGGGTAGGGGAGGTGGTGCTGCATTTTGTAAACTAACTTGCAACCTTCTGGTGTCCATTGTAGCCTTGCTTTCTTATTTAGGTCAGTTGGATCTGAGTTAGAAATTTGGCCAGACAACAAAATATTTAAACTGGTTTCCCCTATTGCATTTCATTTCTATAGTCTGTTTAGGGTCCTAATCGATGCAAATGCTCTTGTCATCCTGAATGTGAATTGAATGCAGGGTTCTAATTTAATCTTATATCATGTTAATAGACCCACAGACATAGAAAACAAACTTATGGCTACCAAAGAGGATAGGGTAGGGAGGGACAAATTAGGAGTTTGGGATTAACAGATACACACTACTGTATATAAAAGAGATAACCAACAGGGACCTACTATATAGCACAGGGAACTTTATTCAGTATCTTGTAATAACCTATGATGGAGAAGAGTCTGAAAAAGAATATATATATGTGTGTGTATATAGTTGCACATCTGAAACTAACACTACATTATAAATTTTACTGTATTAAAAGTGGAAGAAAATTTTACATCATGTTGTTAAACTTGATTAGGGTGTCTGAGGGTCTGAATGACCAGTAGGGTGTGGCTGGTGCCAGCCTTACTTTATGTGACATCCTGAGCGACATGAGGAGGGTGTTTTATTTATTTAAAATATTTGCTTATTTATGTGACTTGTGCCAGATCTTGGCTGTGGCACAAGGGATCTTTAGTTGTGGCATGTGAGATCTAATTCCCTGACCAGGGGTTGAACCTGGATCACCTGCATTAAGAGCACAGAGTCTTAGCCACTGGACCACCAGGGAAGTTCCAGGGAGAGAGTGCTTGGTTAGGTTGATGAAACCCAAAAGCAATCTCAGGAAGGAATTTCCAAGGCTCCCGATTTGCAGGATCACTGGATCTTGATCTGTTTGTTGCTCATGGAAGCTTTTTGTGTAATTTTAAAAAGTTTCAGCCGGACACTAAGATGGTCCCCTCTGTGCCAGGGAGTTTGGAAGAACTGTTTTTACAGTGGAATACATCTGATCCCCAGGAGGGAGAGTTTTGGTCTTCTTAACTGATACGCAACTTTTTCATTCTCTGCATTTAAAAGAACCTGGTTGTAACTCACTCTGTGACTACATGTTACAACTCAGAAATAATCCTAACGTTTTACCACTGTCTTTTTCTGGAAGCATTTTCCAAAAGAAATAAACAGTAAAAGGCAGGTGGAGGCTGACATTTTCCTTCTCAGGGCATCATTCCAGGACCCTGAAGATCCTCAAATGAACTTGCCCTCATCTCACAGGTAAGGAAGCAGCCCCAAAGAGATGACATTTAGTTCAAAGTTATACTCTGGCTTTGTGACAGTTAGAAGAAGAAACTGCCTCTCTGCTCCTCAGACAATTTTGGAAAAACTCCAGAAAAGTGATGCTAAATAGGATCTTTCTGCCCTGTGGTTTCGTTATACAGCAAAGAATACCCACTGGTTTCTGATTATCTGGCTGGTGCCTTGAAATTCATTCAGTGTTCTGGTTTGTTTATTAGCTGTTTTGAGTGATGGAGAACAAAATTTCAAAATGTGAAGAGAGCTATTCTTGAACCCTGTGTTCCCGGGGTATTAAAAGATTGTGTTCGGATATCTTATCTCTCAGCCTGATGTTAATTTCCTCTAATATATTGCAAAGAATAAGTCATTTTTTTTTTTTTCTTTTGGGCATGCAAATTGCAGGATTTTAGGCCCCTGATCAGGGATGAACCTGGGCCCTCAGCAGTGAAAGTGCTAAGTGCTAACCACTGAACTTCCAGGGAGTTCCCTATATTGCAAAGAGAACTGGGTTTAATAGTTGCTTTATTTTTCCAAATTATGAATAAACCAGCTTTTACAACTGTTTCGAATCTATCTGTAGATATACTGATATCTAGCATCACTCTTTCTGGTGATGCTAAAATAGAAGATGCACTTCTGAATCCTGAAAGGTGCCTAGCTAAATCTGATTATGTTGCATTGCACATTTGAGGCATTTCCCTGGGGGCTCTTTGGTCACTTGGCAGTGATTCTACCCTGACCTTGATGTGCTGGTAGATGTGATGTTTGTTTCTCTTGCACCTCCACTCTTTTAAAAAATATCTTTATTTATTTATATTTTGGCTACATTGAGTCTTTGTTGCGATGCATGGGTATCTTTAGTTGTGGCTTGCCGGCTTAGCTGTTCTGAGGCATGTTGTTCTCAGTTCCCAGGCCAGGAATTGAACTTGTGTCCCCTACAGTAAGTAGAAGGCAGATAGTTAACCTCTGCACCACCAGGGAAGACCCACACTCCTCCACTCTTGAAGAATGGTGTCTTGGACCATACCCTGGCTCCAAGAGTCTGGGGTTGGCAGACTCTTTCTGTTAAGGGCCAGATAGTAAGTAATTTCAACTGTGCTATTGTAGCATGGAAGCAACCATGGACAGTACGTCAACAAACAGGTGTGGCTGGGTTTCAATAAAACTTTATTTACAAAAAACAAACGGTGGGCCAGATTTGGCCTATGAGTCTTTTTTTTCTTTTGGCTGATCTCTGGCTTAGTGGTGTTTTAGAAAACAAGATTTGAAGTCCCTTTGGCTTCTATGGGTGATGGAGGAGAGAGAGAATCCAGTCCTCAGGACATAAATATCTCAGTTGAGATTTAGCATCCTTAGTTGGAAAGATACTTTTGTATCATTTTTCAATAACTTCTCAGTTATTATAACCAAATGGCTTTTTTGGGAAAAAAAATCTCCCCGAATCTCACTGCTCTTGGGATCATACCACTGTATTTTCATTTTCGTACATTTCTTTTGAGTCCTGTCATTTTGTGCTTTTAATTTTGCAAAGCCTCGATGTGTATGTGTGCCAGTTGGTTTTATTCAAGAGCAAGATGCACCCACATATCTGACAGGTGCAAGTACATTGAGATCTAGTAAACCCTAAAAGGTATAAATGAGGTTTGGCAGAGAAGATTTTTTAAGGACTAATTTGTGAGGAGCAGTATCATTTTCTTTGTATTTGACTTTTTCAATAAAAGAGTTATGATTCACTCTTTACTTAAGCCATGCAAAAGAACAATAGTCACAGGGCCAACTATTGGAAGAAATTAAGCCAGGATCACAGTGACTCAGGTACAGGTCCATTCAATGCCAAAGTCACCCTGTGGCTGTAAGTCACCTTTGTGGTCCCCAGGTTTCAGGGTGGCGTGAGCCTGCCTGCACCCTTGCCAACAGTTCCAGAAGCTAGACTGTAGCAGGGTTTGTTTTTTTTTTTTTTTTACGTCTTGGTTGGTGCACCCAAAATAACCAAGAAACAATGACCACACTTCAGTTTCCCTGTATACGATGTGACTCTAAAGATGTATTTTCCTAAACATGAATTCTCAAATATGTATATGCAAGAATGGCAGGAGTCCTTTTAACAACAATGCTGCCATTGCTCAAATTATTTTGAAAGCTCCTTTCCCCCCGCTAGAATTGCCTTCAGAACCAGTGACAAGCCGCCACAGAAAAGAATTCTGACTGCTTTGTGGTCTTACCTCATTTTTGACTAAAAATGGCCCTGATTTGGTTTCAGCTATTTCCCAGTTTTGTAACCATGCTTGGAGTAGATGGATTTGTCTCAACAGAGCTAAAAGGTTTTGGGTAATGACGATAAACCAGGAGCCCCTGAGGGTATTTCTTTGGAGGGAAAAAAATATTTACATCTGTGTAAACTGTGATAGTTAAAAAAACTCATGCCTTTGCAGATCCTTAGACTATCCTCAAATCACCATGCCAACATGGCTTTTGAATGAGGTCACCCTTACCCACTGATGTGGCCTCCAAGAATGACCTGCTTTACCAGATCCCAGTCCAGGGTCCTTGAAAGGCCTTCACTTTGTGTGTGCTCCCTTGTCCCTGGGATATTTGAAAGTCTCTTATAGGTTTGCTTTTCTGGGTGTCTGTGCATGTATTCCTAGAAGCTGACAGACTGTTGTGTGTTCTGTCCATTCCTTTCGTCCTCTCCTGCCGTCCCTCCAACATGGAAAGTGGGAAGCTAACATCCTGTTCTAGGGGGTTTTCTTGCCTGGCAGGCAGTGGTGTAGGCTTGTAACTTGGGAGGCAGTCTCAGAGCTGCTCACAGGCAAGGTTAGGCTCTTTGTCACAGACAGTAGCTTCCTTCTAAGTTGTCTAAGCAATAGGTGATTCACTGGACAGTTTTAAAGTATCTCTGGGAGAACCAGGCTTCAGTGCTTCCTGTTCAGCAGTGACACAGCTTAGGTCCAGATTGCAGCCATAACATGATTCTAACTCACTTCTGCCCCAGTACCTGTGATACTAGAGGCAGAACACTAAACCCTCTGCACAGCTGCTCCAAGGCATCAGACACCCCTCCCACTGTCTTGCAGGAAGTCCTGACCCAACCTGTAGCTGCTGTCTCCTGTCATTCCCTTCTGCCTTTTAAATCTTGTATGGCTGTCCGGTGGGTAAGACTTCACCTTCTAATGCAGGGAGTGCAGGTTTGATCCCTGGTCGTGGAGCTAAGACCCCATATGCTTTGTGACCGAAAAATCAAAACATAAAAAAGAACAGAAGCAATATTGTAACAAAATTCAATAAAGACTTTTAAAATGATCCACATACCCGCCCCCCCCACCCC